>VMDO01000056.1:18005-49297 GCA_007922755.1 Pedetes capensis | reverse complement strand
ATATATATATATTTGTTTTGTTTTTTGCAGTACTAGGGGTTGAACCCAAGGCCTTGCCCTTGGATTCTTTACAAGTGCTGGACCACTGAGCTGCACCCCCCAGCCCATTTTTTTACTTTTTGAGACAGGGTCTTGCTGAGTTATGCAGACTGCCTCTGGTCTCGAACTTGCGATCTTCCCGCCTCTGCCTCCTGAGCCGCTGGGATTACAGGCGTGCACCACCGTGCCCGGCAACTGCCCTATATTATGGAGGGTAGGAATGTCTGCCTCCGTGTTGTCCGTGAGGAACCAGGCTCTCTGGGTTGGGCAGACGCGGGCTGTGAATCCTTCGAGGCTCTGGTCCTCCGCAGGGCCTCGGGGGTGTTGGGCAGCTCTGGGGAAGGCCTGCGGACGCTCACTGTCTGCTTTACTTGGGTCATGGCAGGAGTGCGTGTTGCGCCTGCTGTCTCCCTGTGGCTCCATCCAGTCTGTGGAGTTGCAGGCGAAGCCCGAGCTGGCTGAGAGCCCAAAGGAGCCACCGTCGAAGTTTTTCCACCCCAAGCCTGTTCCGGTAGGCCTCCATCCCGGGTCCCACTAGAGTGGCGGCAGGAGGTGGGGCGGAGGTGGTGTCCTCAGTGTGTAAGGGCATGGTTGGGCCTTCCAAGTGTTCCCCGTGGCCCGGGCCGTCTCTGCAGTGTGTGGTCTGCAGGCTGTGCGGCGTTTTCCATTGCCCCAGGGTAAAGCTCCGGCTCCCTCTCTTGGACTTTGGGAACCGTGTTCCTCCTGTGTTGCCTACACCTCCTCCGGGACAGGGGTCTGACCTGGTGCGCGCGTCCTGTTGTTTGTCCCCCCAGCCTGGCTTCCCTGAGCCTGCCCTGACCTGTGTGAGCTGACTGTTCCTCGAGTCCCTTCCAAAACGGGAAGGCCCTGTGTGTCCCCCTCCTTGAGAAGGAACTGGAATAGGAGTTGACCTCTGTGCCCCTCCCGGCTCGTCCTCCCTCACGCTAGGTGTGGGGACCTGGGGTTGGGTATGGGGAGGGTGCCCCACACCCTGACATCTCCTCCTCCTCCCAGGGCTTCCAGGTAGCCTACGTAGTATTCCGGAAACCGAGTGGCGTGTCGGCGGCCTTGACTCTTAAGGGCCCTTTGCTGATCTCTACAGAGAACCACCCTGTGAAGACTGGCATTCACAGTCAGTACCATGAGCGGGGACAGACGCCCCCTTCCTGGACCCTGGGTTGGTGAGGGAAGCTTTCTGGGGCAGCAGCCGTGAATGGCACAGTCCACAAGTCCCCTCTCCCTGAGAGCAGCCCAGGGGAGGCCTGGGCTCGCAGGCCTCTGTCTGGGACACACCAGGGATCGTTAGCCTGAGCCTTTGGCACCAGGTGAGCAGAGCTGAGGGTCCACCCTGCTGCCACCAGAATCTCCTTACTACCTGGACCCTGAGCCACAACTCTCCAGTCCCTGGGGCCCTTGTCACAAGATCCCAGCTGGCCTGGCCGGGTGGGACCTGACTGTGCAGCTGGAGGGAGCTGTTCCTCTTGTCCCTTCTCACTCAGAGTGGATCAGTGACTATGCAGATTCGGTGCCTGACCCCGAGGCCCTGCGGACCGAGGTGGACACATTCATGGAGGCGTATGACCAGAAGCTGGCTGAGGTAGGGCCTGGGCAGGTACCTCAGGTTCCACCTGTGTGGCCTTGGGAAGTGGGGGCCACAAGTACTGTGGTGGTGCTTCCCAGAAGGACACTTGGTGGCAGCCTGTCCTTGGTCACCATGTGGAGTCCAGGCTCCCTTTTTTCCCTGCTGACTCCTGGGCCACCTAACCAGGTGACACTGAGTCGCTAAATGGCCTGTGGGGGGTGGAGGGGGAGGCAGCACTGGCCCGTCTGTGCCCCATACTTCCCACGGGGGGGAGAGGGCAGCAGGCACTGCAGGTGCCCACTGTGGCCGTGACTGTGGGAGGTGGGTGCGGAGATGCCACTCCGGAGGCCTTGGCGGGCCAGCAGCGCGTCCACCCGTCAGCGTGGCGGCCTTCCACGCAGGAGGAGACCAAGGCCAAGGAGGAGGAGGGCATCCCTGACGAGGAGGGCTGGGTGAAGGTGACCCGCCGTGGCCGGCGCCCAGGGCTCCCGCGTACAGAGGCGGCCAGCCTGCGGGTGCTGGAGAGGGAGAGACGGAAACGCGCCCGCAAGGAGCTGCTCAACTTCTACGCGTGGCAGCACCGCGAGACCAAGATGGAGCGTAAGGGCCCGAGGCGGGGAGGGAGGGCTCCTTAAGCGCATCCCTGCAGGTCCCCTGAGCACCCCAAAGGCAGAGGGGGGGGGGTCCTCTCCAGGTCCCCTGAGTTCTGGAACCTGGCGGCCTTCAGCCAGAGGACTGCAGAGGGCCACAGCACTCCATGTAGAGTGTGCCAGGGGCTGGGCGCCAGGCACCCGTGGGTCATTTTGGGTGCCGGCCCTGAGCTCCCTGCCCCACTCCCTGGTCTCCCTGCTCACAGGACAGCTTCCCTGTGGGCCCGACCAGGCATGGGATGGACTCTGCGGCTGCCCTGACCCTGCCCTTGCCGCGCTCCTCCCACACCTGCTCCTGTCCTGTCCCTAGACGCCGAGCTCCATCTGACAGCAGCGTTCATCGCTCTCCCTGCCTGGGGCTCTGCATCCCACCTTCCCTCTGACCTGGGCCACGTGGTGGTCACAGTCACCCTCTGAATTTGGCAACACGGGGGCTGGAGTCCCCGATACTGAGGCATCCACAGTGAGGCCTGGTCTAGGGCTAGGGGCGCCGCCTTGGGCCTCCTTCCTTCAGGCTGTAGAGGGGACCCGCCGGGCGCTGCCTCCTTCCTGGGCTTGTCTTCTCCCTGGTGCTTTCTGCCTTAGAGCCCTGCCCCCGCCTCTGACCTGGCCTGCAGTCCAGTACCCAGTTCTGTTCCCTTGCAGGATCCCCACCTGCCCCTCGCAAAGGCTGGGCTGGGCGGGGCTGGCCGCACAGGGTGGAGCCCCGCCCCAGGCGCGGGTGAGCGGGTGCCCCCTAGTGGCGCCTGCCTGACCCCGCCTGTGTCCCCTCCCACCCAGACCTAGCACAGTTGCGCAGGAAGTTTGAGGAGGACAAGCAGAGGATCGAGCTGATGCGGGCCCAGCGCAAATTCCGACCCTACTGAGCCGGCGGCCCGAGGACACAGGGGCCCCGAAGATGCTGCATGCTGGGAATGGGCACCCCAGCCCCGCCCCCCAGGCCACAGGAGCGGGGAACAAAGACAAGACCACTCCTGGGTCCTTGTGCTTCCTCGTCCTGGGGCTGTGCTGGCGAGGCCCGCCCCGCACGAGGCTCTGACCCCTCCAGCCTGGGGAGGCTCCCCTCAGGGGACCAGACTAACCCTCTGCCCCTCCTCCCTTCCCCCGCTTGGAGACGCCCTAGCAAAGAAGCCGCCTCAGAAGCGGTGAGGCAAGAACATTTTATTTCCATGCCAGACTGGCAGCAAGGAAGGTTCCAGAAGCCACCGGGCTACAGCCCAGCCCAGCTCGCTTCACCTGCCACCAGCTCACCGAAGCGTACTAGCTACCAAACAGGCACCCTCCAGTTCTGACTCTGTCCCCCTCTTGAAGTCACAGGTGTCGAGGTCAGCATCTCGTCCCCTTCCCCCATCTCTGCCACAGTATCCTCTGCTGCAGGTCTTGGTCTTCAAGACCTACGAGGCCTGCCCCCACTACGCCCTCCTCGAGATGCCGGGGAGCTCGGGCTGGTGGGGGCTGGCAGGTGGGAGCGTGAGGTCTCCGGCCCGCAGCCCCGGCCCGCAGCCCCGAGCTACAGCTGTGCCGAGAATTTCCGTTTGTTCTTTAAGAAGCAGCTGATGATGCTGGCCACTTCCTGGGGCTTGTTCATGTGGATGTAGTGATTGCCTGGGATTTCCACAAACTGGAACCGCTGCAGAAGAGGGGTGGTGAGGGGTGGCCAGAGGAAGCTCCGCCCCCACTCCAGTCCATTCACACGCTCTGGGCTTGGAGGCCACCCCAGGAGCGTGGGCCATCTGAGCTGTGACGTTGTAGCACAAAGCTGGGGAGAGCCTGGGTCCCGGCTGCCAGCAGGTCTACCAGGTGGCCAAGGTCCCCTCTTAAGAAGGGAGCCTGGCTGTGGGAAGGCAGCAGGTGTGAGCAAATGCCACACAGATGGGCTGTGCTTTTGTGAGGACACAGATGTGTGCAGAGAGCCCGGGCCCAGGTGACTCAGGGTGGACGATGGCCATGAAGAGCCAGCCGCTTCCCGTGCCCAGCAGGGGTCATGGGCACAGCAGAAGCTCACGTCCCTCCTATGTGAGGAGCCAGGGAGTGGAGGGGCGGGGCGGGGCCCAGGGGAACATGTGAGGACAATAAAATGACGATTCGCCAACCAAGGGTCTCTCCTGGACTCCGATTCCCTATGACCTCACGTCTTGGGACTGACCACAGTGGGGAATGGGGCCGCCTCCTCCAGGACCCTTGTTGGACCTGGTGCCAGCCCAGGAGTCCCAGTGTGAGAGAAGGCTGGGTGAGGAGGGGCCCAGTGCAGGTGACAATGGCCTGCCCCCGGATGCAGCCTTCTGGGCCTGTCACCTTACCTCTTTTAGGATTGACTGTAGCTTGCTCACTACGAAGAGCCAGGGCTCCCTGTTGCTGTCTGTCTCTCGTCTCATGCTGTAAAATCCATCCGTGGCTCTGGAAGACAAGATGTCAGGTTCCTCCCCGGCTCCCCTCCCAGCGGTGCCCCCTGCCCTGCCTGGGGGCCAGGCCTCAAGAGACCAGGCCTGGGCTGCCCACTGGGTTTTCCATAGTTGGGTCCCTTTGAGCCTAGATTTCACCTGAGGATCAGGCATTCAGGACTGGGTTGGATGCACAGCTGGCCACAGGCCAGGTCTGTGCCATGTGCTTTAAGATGTGGCCTGCTAGGGAGCAGGGTCCCAGCCACTGAACGCTGGGCTGGGATCTGAACAGGCGCTCAGGGCCAGGCTTTCTTTTAAACAAACACACTACTGAGGAACAATGTACACTGCACTCAGTCCTCAGAAGTGCACAATTCCATGGTTTTTAAGTATAGATTCGCCTGGCCTTCATGGGGTTTTTGTCCCAGCAACTCCACGGTAAATTGAAAATCTAAGTCAAAAGTGAATTGAATAGCCCTAACCTGCAAACATCTCAGTGATAAATCCATGGTTTCCCCTGTGACCTTGGGGCTGATTGGGGGCTGCCCAGCATCAAGGGAGAGGATGAGACCGCCTACTGCTAGCCTGACTCAATGGAAACCACTTTACAAACATCCTAAGCGGAGCTGCTGTAGGTCAGGTTTCCTCAGCCTGCCTCTTGTAGGGCAGTGGGGGCTCCTGAGAGGGGCAGTGTGGTCTCAGCAGATCCTGGTGCCCGGGGCCGTCTGAAGGGGGCGAGGCCAGACTCACTTGATCAACAGCACCTGGGCCTGCAGCCTCTGGATGAAGTGGACAAACATCTCCCTGCTGACACAGTCCAGGCTGTGCTCGGGCTGCAGAGACAAAACCACGTGGAATCCTCGCCACGAGGCACCACGCACTCTGTGGGGACAAAGCCCATCTTGTTGGGGCAGCTGGGTCCCCGGGAGGCCACCACAGCGCTTCCTCACACAGGCCTCTTTAACTCCCATTGGCCAGAGTCCCAGGGGAAGACGTGAGTGCTCTACCACTGACGGGCACTCCAGGCTCCCTTTCTGTTTTTTTTATTTTGAGACAGGGTCTCGCTAACTTGCACAGGCTGCCTCTGGCCTCGAACTCGCGATCCCCCTGAGTCGCTGGGATGACAGGTGTGTGCCAGTGCGCTTCAGCCTAGCCCCACAGATTGAGATTAATTTTGAGCTTGACTCATTTTGCACGCCATCTTCCCTCCCTCCCTCCCATCTCCCGAAACCCTCCTCTTTCTGAGCTCATGTCTGCCCAGCCAGACTCTCTTTCCAGAACTTTTACAGCTGGGTAGCTGTTTGAAGGCAAAGAATGGCTTAGGTTACTTCTGGATCTGGATGTCAGGACAAAGGAGTGCTCAGTCCCTCCAGCACCCTTCCCAGTGAAGGCTGCCCTGCAGCCTCAGCCAGCGAGCCAGCCCGGGCCTCAGAAAAGCTCACCTCCCTTCACAGGACTGTTTCCATAAGAAAGAAACTTGCTTGGTCCCCAGCACAGAATGAGTTCACCGACCTCTGCTGGCCTCCACCTCTGCCCTGACCACCAGGTTGTTACTGTTTAATATACCTAGGTCTGTGAGGTCCAACGTGGCCGCCAAACAGCCACATGGGGCTACTGGTATTATATCTTGAAATGCTAACATCTTAGACACACTGTTGTTAGGTGCCGTCGAGTCAGGTGCGACTCATAGCAACCACCATATGGTTTTCAATGGCTGATTGTTTCGGGATTGCTCTGGGAGTAGATTGCCAGGTCCTTCTCCCATGGTTGACAGATACACTGAGTTAAATTAAAAAAAAACATCATTACAAAGCCAGGCGCAGTGGCGCAAGTCTGTAATCCCAGCGGCTTGGGAGGCGGAGGCAGGAGGATCGCAAGTTCAAGACCAGAGGCAGTCTGCATAATTTAGCGAGACCCTGTCTCAAAAAGTTAAAAAAATGGGCTGGGGGTGCAGCTCAGTGGTCCAGCATTGGTAAAGGATGCAATCGAGAGGCCCTGGTTTCCACTCCCAGTACCGCAAAACAAAACAAAACAAAAACAAAAAAACATCATTACAGTTGAGCTGGGGATGTAGCTCAGTGGTAGTGTTTGCCTGGTTGGTGGGAGGTTTTAGTATCTGATTCCCAGCACCACCTGCCCCAAATTATTACGATTGATTTCACCTGGTTTTTTTTTTTGTTTTTGTTTTGTTTTGACCCATGGTCTTTATCAAGCAGGCTGGCCCTAAACTTGTTGTGTAGGCCTAACTGGCCTCAAATTTGAGATCCTCCTGTCTCAGACTCACAGATGCTGGGGATTAGAGGTGAGTGCCACTGTGCCTGGGTCATCTGTTTTCTTTTAAATTTTTTAATATGGCCTCTAGAAAATGTGGGGTATAGCTCAGTTGGTAGAGCACTGGCTTTGCATGCTCTTGAGGCCCTGAGTTCGATCCCCAGCACTGCAAAAATGGGAGGACCTGGCAGCCCATTCCTGAAGCAATCTGGAATCATCCATTAGAAACCCTACAAATAGCAGAGAAGCACTGACCTAGTGCCAGCATGGCAGGGTTGGGGAGCGTTTCGTTCTGTTGTACAAAGGGTCGCTATAGTCAGACCCAACTCAACAGCACCTGACAACGAGGATCACGTTGTACTCCCACTGGCCTGGGCTCTCTGGTCTGAGAACTCCCTGTTGAGAGCAACAGGGGCTCTCAGTTTTCTGTGTTCATAGCTCTCAGCACACCTAGTGACAGAGGAGAAGCTTGGGAGTGCTGAGTGGATTGATTCAAGAAAACTCCCAAGGTCCCAGTGGCTCGGGAGGCTGAGGCAGGAGGATCGCAAGTTCGAGACCAGAGGCAGTCTGTGTAATTTAGCGAGGCCCTGACTCAAAAAAGTAAAAAAAAATGGGCTAGGGGTGCAGCTCAGTGGTCCAGCACTTGCAAGGCCCTGGGTTCAACCCCGAGTACCATAAAAAAAAAAAAAAAACTCCCAAGGGACTGACTGATGGGTCACACCTAGTGCTCCTGCACCATGGTGGTGAATGTGAAATCCCTCTGGGGGCTGGGCAGGGGGCTCAGTGGCTCAGAGTACTTGCCTGGTATGCTCAAGACTCCAGGTTTGATCCCAACACAGAAGGAAGGATGGAAAGAACGGGGAAAGGCAGGGAAGGAGGGAGGGAGGAAGGAAGGAGTCCCTTTGAACACAACACACACACACACACACACACACACACACACACACACACACACCATCTGGTCATAGTCACAAAAACTCACCCTCGTTCTGCCCTAAAGCTCTCCCAGCTCTTTCCTGCTGCTGAAACTAAAATGACTTTGGAACCCTGGGCAGGGTGGTGCGTGCCTGTAATCCCGGCAACTGGGTAGGCAGAGGCAGGAGGATCCCAAGTTCAAGGTCAAAGGCAGCCTGTGCAATTTAGCGAGACCCTACCTCAGGATAAAAAAAAAAAAGAAAGGGGCTGGAGATGTAGCTCAGCGGTAGAACGTTTGCAAAGCTTGTGTGGGGCCCTGGGGTCAACCCCCCAGTACTGAAATCAATTAGTCGATCACCTCAAGAGCTTTCCCCACAGCCTGCCCTCCCACGTGCCCCACCCCCATCCTCTCACACAAGTCCCTACATCTCTCGGAGCACGGGCTGTGATGAGGCGCCAGGGCTGTCTCACGCAGAGGACCCAGTCCGTGCAGTGTGGACAAGCACATTAAGCACATTACAACGTGCTTTCCGGGGACGGGGAGTCGAAACTGGAAAGGCGAGGTCACTTGGTCCCAGCTAACAGGAGGTGGCGCCAGGACTCAACCTGCCCGGCCTCTGGGTCCACTGTTAGGCCCCTCTTCCTCTGGGATGGGCTGCTTGGCTCCAGGGCGCAGTCAGGCCCCCAACTTAATTTGAAGTTGGTTCCCAGGCAAGGGCTGAGGGTCGCCACCTCCACTCAGGCCTGCAGATGTGGGGCTACAAGCTGGGTCTGAGTTTTTGCGGCTGTTTTGTCCAGGGCGGCACAAGGCTGGCTCTGCACGAGAATCTTTACGGAGGAATGGCCACCTGGGGAGGGGGGCGCCCCCTTGTCTGCTCTTTTCCTCCCCATCTCTTTTCAGCTTCTTCCCTCTCCAATTCCTGAACTGCTTTTTCAAGTAATTAAGGCATAATTTACAGCAAAGTCCAAACCCAACTGTCAGTTCTCAAATGGCTCAGGTGTGTGACTCTGACCCAAACCAAAGCACCCTATAGACCCCTTGCTCCAAATTCACCCTCAAGAGTCCTCTTCAGGGAACCCTGGCCTATTCTGTCACTATTCTGACCTCTAGCCCTATGGGTTTATACATTTATTTTTATTTTTTGCAGTGCTGGGGGGCTAAATCCAAGGCCTGGCACATGCTAGGTAAGTGCTCTACCACTGACATGCACTCCAGGCCCCCTTTGGCTGCCTCTGGCCTAGAACTCGCGATCCCCCTGAGTCAATAGGATGCCAGGTGTGTGCCACTGCACTTCAGCCTAGCCCCACAGATTTAGATTAATTTTGAGCTTGACTCATTTTGCCTTCTACTTTCCTTCACTCCCTCCCTCCCTCCTTCTCTCCTTTCCTTTCTTTTTCTTTCTCTTCCTCCTCTTTTTTTTTTTCCTTTTTTTTTTTCTTTTTTTTTTTTGCCGTACTGGGATTTTGAACCCAGGGCCTCGTGCTTGCATGCTTTGCAAGTGCTGGACCACTGAGCTGCACCCCCAGCCTATTTTTTTACTTTTTGAGATAGGATCTCACTAAGTTACACAGACTGCCTCTGGTCTCGAACTTGTGATCCTCCTGCCTCCACCTCCTGAACTGCTGGGATTACAGGTGTGTGGCAGCATGCCTGGCTCTTTTTTTTTTTTTTTTTTTTTTCTTTCTTTTAGACAGGGTCTGGCTCTGTAGCCAGCTGGCCTTGAACTGATATCAATCCTCCTGCCTCAGCCTCCTGAGTGCTGGAATGTGTGCGCCACCATATCTGGCCTCGAATCACCTTTTGCTGCTGGCTTCTTTCGCTCCCTAAATGCATCTGGGAACTTTCCATTTGCAACCATTTTTGTAAACAAAACAAAAAGCCCTAAAACAAGAGTCGGTATCCACATACATACATGTGTGTGAAAACCTACACACCAGGTGCCAACTCTGCTCAGGACCAACTGCCACCAGGCCGCCATCTTTTGCCTGGGAACCTGGAAGGGGGTGACACGTTACCTGAGATAGGAAATAAAGGAGGGGCCCACTGAGGAAAGGATCAGATTTGATCGTGGACATGCTACACACGTCAACACCTTCTGAAACAGTCAGGAAAAAATTAGCCAGGAAGCAGCTGGAAAAATTGTCTGGATCAAAGATGAAAACTTAACGCTGGGTGTGGTGGCGCACGCCTGGAATTCCAGGACTCGGGAGACTGAGTCAAGAGGATCAACACAAGATCAAGGCCAGTCTGGTCTACATAGCTAGTTCCAGACCAGCCTGGGGCACACGGTAAGACCCTGTCTCAAAAAGCCAGGAAAGGAAAGGGAAAGAGAAAGGAAGGGGAAAGGAAAGGAAAACAAGGAAAGAAAAGAAGACATGATACAAAGGACAGGAAGCCAGGCACCGAAAGGCCAACACTATGCTTCCACTTGTATGAGGTATTGAACAAGCAACTTTAAGCACTTTGGGGTTTATTGGTGGCTGGCTGGAGGGAGGATGGGCAGGGAGCGTTCATGTTGGAGGAGTGCAGAGTTTTTATTGGGGATGATGAAAAGTTTTGGGTATAGAAGTTGGTGGTGGTCACAGAGCACTGTGAATGTATTTGTTGTTGTTGTTGTTAGGTGCCCTCGAGTCGGTATCTGACTCATAGTGACCCTCATAGGGTTTTCAATGGCAATGAATGTATTTAATGCTACTTAATTATATAATTTTTGTTGTTGTGGTTAGGTGACGTTGAGTCAGTATCCGACTCATAGCGACCCTACGTATAACAGGGGAAACACTATTGTCAGTGCTTCTCTGCTATTCATAGGGTTTTCAATGGTGGATTGATTTTGGGGAGTGGGTTGCCAGTCCTTCTTCCAAGCCTACAGCACTTGGTGTTCTTAGGTGGTCTCCCATCCAAGGACTAACCAGGCCCGACCCTGCTTAGCTTCTGAGATCTGATGGGATCCCATGCCATAGGGTTATAGCTGCAGGCAATTATATAATTACAGGTGGTTAAATACGTAAATTTGCTCTGCATGTATTTCGTGTGTCTCTATGATGTTATCCATACAACTTAAACACAACGTAAAAAGAAAGAGGCCACAGGCAAACCATGACGGGAGCCGGAAGCCAGCAGTACTCACCAAAAAGATCCTCCGGTCTCTGTTCAGCATGAGACCTGAAGAAAGGACACAGCATGGTAGCCTCAGTGCCACTTGTCATTGGGAGCCTCCCAGCCATTTCAGCCAGGGCTCACTTCTTCTGCTGGAGCTGGTGAGAGCCACCTCTGCAGTCCTCAGCCAGCCCTGGGCTCCTGCCACGGGACTCTGTTGCAACAGCACTTGACCACAGCCATGTGACCCTGGTCATCTGACCCTGGTCTTTCTTTCTTTCTATCTTTCTTTTATTTATTTATTTATTTATTTTTTCTAGTACTAGGGTATTCAACCTAGGGTCATAGGCATGCGAGGCCAGTGCTCTACCACTGAGCTGCACCTCAGCCCCTTTTTTACTTTTTATTTTGACACAGGGTTTTGCTAAGTTGCACAGGCTGCCTCTGGGGTCTCAAACTCGTGCTCCTTCAGCCTCTGCCTCCCAAGTTGCTGTGATTACAGGCATCCACCACGGTGCCTGGTGGGGCCTCAATAATTTAGTTTTAGTTTCTAGTTTTGTTAAGTGACAGACATCCAGACCCATCCAGAGACAAAAGACCAAGAGATAGCCCTAAGGAGACAGGCAGTGAGCATATGATGTAGGTAGCCCCTGAGGTTGCAGGTGGAAGGTGAAGAGGAAATGGCTTTAGGGCCAGGCAAGTGGCAAAGTACATGCCTAGCATGTGCCAAGTCCTGGGTTCCACCACCAGCAAAGAAGAAGAAAGGAGGAGGAGGAAAAGGAGGAGGAGGAGGAGGGGGAGAAACGGTGTTAGGTAACTGAGGAGTCATTTGGAAAAAGGTAAAGCCAGATCCAATCCTTCTCCTGCACACTAGATAAGTACCCAATGTATTAAATACTTAAATCCAAATACTGAAACCATAACAGTATTAGAATCAGACATGAGCTTTCAGCTATGACTCAAAATCCAGAAACCATACATAAAATATTCAACTGCAGTGAAACAATTCTGCATTATAAGAAAAGAAAACAGAAGAGAAGAGAAACCACTCTAAGCAAAGTCAAAAGACAAGTGACAGCCCAGGGAAAGGGATCTGCAAATCTCCCCAACCTGGGAAAAGTTCTTAAATCAGAGATAAAGCCAACGACCAGGTAGAGACGTGGGCAAGAGCGTGACAGGAATGCACAGTTCTCAGGGGGAAAATAAAAATAAAAACAACGCGCACACAAGAAAAACAAAACACCCACACGAGACAGGTTCTTACC
The DNA here is from genome assembly GCA_007922755.1 of Pedetes capensis. Lineage (NCBI taxonomy): Eukaryota > Metazoa > Chordata > Mammalia > Rodentia > Pedetidae > Pedetes > Pedetes capensis. The sequence goes on along the minus strand of VMDO01000056.1, from coordinate 37,094 downwards.
ATAAAAAGAAGCCACCAATTAAAACCCTGCTAAGATAGAAGCTCTCGCTTATCAAACGGGCAAAACTCCAACCCAGTGACAGCTGGGGTCACAGGCGCCTCAGCCAGCACAGATGGAGCCGCTGAGCCATATCCCTGGGCGACACTTGGCAGTGCCTTGACAGCCCCAGCGCCTCGCCCGTGCAGGGGAAGGAAGAACGTCTCCACAGCCTTGTTGTTGTTGTTAGGTGCCATCGAGTCGTTATCCGACTCATAGCAACCCTCACAGGGTTTTCAATGGCTGTTTCAGGATTGCCTTGGGAGTGGATTGCCAGGCCCTTCTCCCATTTTTGCGGTGCTGGGAATCAAACTCGGGACCTCAGAGACTGCAGGGCAGTGCTCTACCTACTGAGCTAAATCCCAGCCCCCTCCATGGCCTTAGTCTGTGTGAAAACCCATCAGCGGCACGTCGTGCAAACACCCGCCAAGCTGGGGAACAAGGCCATGCCGTGCAGCGCTGCGTGTAACAGCAAGGACTGGAACTAGTCGATGTTCCTCCTAAGGGGCTGCTTAAGTTAGCTGGACACCCATGAGAAAGACTCCATGGACCAGTCTCTGGGACCCACGGAAAGTACCAGACGTGTGGAGGCTTCGGAAGAGACTACCATGACGACAGCTGCGTAAGACGGGGACAACGAGAGTCCAGATTTGCATTCTTTTGGCTTACATAAGAAGCCCTGGAAAGATACTGCTATGGTGTGAATGTGTCCCCTACATTTGAGGTACTGGGAGCTCAATCTCCCAATTCAGATGTCAGTGGCATAGGGAGGTGGCTGGGTGGTAAGCGCTCTGCCCTCACGAATGGATTAATCCCTTTAGGGATTAGTGGACTAATGGGTTATCTAGGGAGTGGCTTTGTTATAAAAGTGGGGTCTCTCGGGCACTTGTGCTCTGGCTTACCAAGTGCTGCCTTCCGCCATGTTATGAATGCAGCAAGGGGGCCCTGGCCATATCCCGAGTGGATGCCTTTCTATCGTCTGCGACTTCAGTCTCCAGAACCATGAGCCAAATAAGTTTCTTCTTTTTCTTCTCCTTCTTCAATTTTTTATTTTTATTTTTATTTTTTTTTCAGTGCTAGGGATGGGACCCAGGGCCTTGTGTATGCTAGGCAAGGCCTCAACTACCACTGAGCTACACTCGCCAGCGCTTCAATTTCTATACTTCATAAGTTGTCTAGTCTCAAGTACTTTGTTAGAGCAACAGAAAGCAGACTAAGACAGATGTGAAAGGGCTCAGAAGGAGGGCTCCCTTGAGGGTGAGGGGAGGCACCAGATGGATGGGGATGGGAAGAAAATGAGACTTTCTATTCCTATGATTTTTCAACTATGTGATTTAGTAGCATTGGTTCAGAAAAAGTAAGATTAAAGAAAACCCAGAACCATGACGAGGCTGGCTCCTCTGCTCACCCTCTTTGGAAAGCACTCAACCCCATGGGGATGTTCAGGAAGTGGGGGTGGAGGGCTGGGCGTCAGGCCTTCCCGCTGGAAAGCCCATGGAATTTAGATGTGGCCCTCTGAGAAAGAAACCAATTAAGGAAACATTGAAGAAAGCTATTTTCCATAATGATTAGGTTTTTCCCACTAATTAGAGATTGTGGAACTCGTACATGATAAATTTAGATGATAAATGTAATGTTTAATTGTTAGTAGAGGTTCTAACCAGGAATTTGTGACTCAAAATGCTTAGAGGACCATGTAATTGGGGGATTTTCTGGTTGCTGCTGTCTTGGATCCCCGTGGCCTAATGAATCCAAGGCAGAGGCTCCAGGGCTGCCGTGAGCTCTCACCACGACCTCCCTGCCCAGCGGGTCTCCAGGCCCTGGCAGGACCAAGGCCCCACCCAGGCTCCTACCTGCCTCCTTCCTTGAGGGCTGTGCGGTAGCTGCTCAGAGGATATAAAGACACTTCAAAAAGAGGGTTCTCTTGAGGGTAGCGGCCCCATGACACACATGCACAGTTCAGAGGGACCAGGCTGGACCCCGGAGGATGGGGGGCAACTCCAGCCTGTCCTCAGGAGAGGTGGAGGGCGGGGATTGTGGGGAGCCTGGAACAGTTGCCTCCAAAAGGCACATCTCCTTCTAGGTTAATTCTGGGTCCCAAAGGGCTACGGCTGATGCAGAGGTGGGGGGTTCAGCGGCAGAGCTCAGCTACCTGCTTGCCCCCAGCATGCAACGGGCTTACCTCCTTCTTTGCAGCCCCTGCCCCCAGGTCCCATCAGCGGCTGTGTTCACCACTTCATGGGACGCAGGCCTGACTGGGTTCCCTCAGCTGGCTGGAAGCGTGGCTCATTCCAGATTAGCCCACTTCTGCCCCCGGGGCTCCCTCTGGGTTGGCTACCTGCGTGGGGTACGTGGAAGCCCGGGCCGTGACCTCCCCTCCCCAGTGGGTTTGCAGGGAGGGGAGACAAAGGTTCAGGGAGGATAAGACACGGTAGTGGGCCTCAGGACTCACAGACGTATTTCATTTGGCTCCCACAGTGGGTTCTCGCTTGCTGGATTAGGTACCAATAGTTACAAATGTATAACTCAGCAGCTCCGTGTCTTCTCAGCAACTGGAAATTCTAGTCATGCGGGCCTGCCTTCCCACATGATAATCCCGGGGCTGGCCTGCCAAGGGTCCTGGCTGCCTCATGCCTGTCCAGCAGGCACTTGGGGTTGTGACCCCTACCTCGTTTGTTACTTTCTAAACAGAAGTCACGTTCGCCACCTCACCTGACCCAATCAGCCTATGAGGGAAAAATCTCGAGACCTTGTCTGTCATCTGAGAACCAGGGAGGTCTAGTGCAGAGGGACGATCGCAAGGCCGCTCACGAGCAGGGTCAGGAATCCAACCCAGGTGTCTGTGCCCAATTTAGGATACTGTCTCTCTCATCACATCATCTGCCTGCAGCTTCCACCTCACCTGAGCAGGGTTTCCCAGGTCACCCCTGGGGGCAGGGCCCCAGTCCTACCAGGACATGCAGTGCATTGCCCATTGATTTGTTTGTTTACCTGTTTGTCTTCTCTTTCTCTTCCTAAATTCTATGTTCTTGGCCAGGCCCCGAGTCCAGGGGGCGTGGTTTCCACAGAGGGCATTTGTAAATGGCACCCCCTGCCTCATGCCACCAGCAGTCCTGGCCCCACTGAGAGAGGGGCAGTGTGGCCCTCTCAGCCTCCATAGGACCCTGCGCCTAGAGGTAAAGGTTTCCTGCCTGACTACGTGGGAGAACAAAGCGCAGAGAATGCTCAAGCTCGAAGCTGCCCTGAAGCCAAGGTACCTCCCACTCCACCTCTCTGATGTGAAAACCCTCTTCAAAGTCACTCAGTCCCCTAGGATGTCCTTGCAGCCTCCCCACAAGCCCAGCAGGCCATGGCCGTGACATTCACCAACGTTATACTCCCCACAGATCATGGCTTTCTGGGACCTGTCACTTGGCAATTCGCAGCCTCAGTTTCTCCTGCTGTCAATGAAGTAAGTATGAGACACTGGAAGACTGAACAGGATACGGTTTGCAAAGCGCCAAGTATCAGCCTGTGGCTCACGCAACCCCTCAGTATCGTTCCTCAGTTAAGAACAGTGACAACCTGCAATGGCATAGCAGTGTGTCTCTTACCTGTGCCCACCTGTGTGGCTCCTCTCTGCATGAGGAGCTCCCCACATTCCTCATCCAAGTGACTGTTGTTCTTCAACAACCTGCGGGGGCAGAAGGACAGTGAAGGCCTGGGACCTGGGGGTCAGATGGAAAAGCGAGGAGGGGGCCGGGGGGTGGTGTCCACCTGTAATCCCAGCACTCAGGAGGCTGAGGCAGAAGGATCGCAAGTCCCAGGCCAGCCTGGGCTATATAGAGACCTTGTTTCAAAAAACAAAATGGCCGGGCGCGGTAGCGCACGCATATAATCCCAGTGGCTGGGGAGGCGGAGGCAGGAGGATCGCAAGTTCGAGACCAGAGGCAGCCTGCATAATTTAGCGAGACCCTGTTTCAAAAAAAGTAAAAAAAAAAAACAAGTGGGTTGGGGGTGCAGCTCAGCAATCCAGCACTTGCAGAATATGTAAACGTGAGGCCCTGGGTTCAATCCCCAGTACCAAAAAAAGAAAGAAAAAAATAATAATAAAGAAAAAAAGAAAAGAAAAGAAAGAAAGAAAAAAGAGGAAAAAAAGAAAAGAGGAGGGCGGCAGGCAAAAGGGAGGCCCACCCACGAAGGATGTACATGTATCCTACGTGTTGGTGGGCCTGCAGCCATAGCCCTGTGGCATCCGATCCCGTCAGATCTCGGAAGCTAAGCAGGGTCGGGCCTGGTTAGTACCTGGATGGGAGACCACCTGGGAACACCAGAAGCTGTAGCCTGGGAGAAGGACCTGGCAACCCCCTCCCAAAAATCCATCTGCCACTGAAAACCCTATGAACAGCAGAGAAGCACTGACAATAGTGTTTCCCCTGTTGTACGGAGGGTTGCTGTGAGTCAGATACCGACTCAACAGCACCTAACAACAACAACATGTTGGTGGCCTGTGACTGTGTGCACGTATGTGAGTTTCCACTTCTTTGGACATCAAACATGAATGCAGCCCAGGCTCACTGGGCGGACTGCCAGAGGCAAGAGATAAAACAGGTAACCAAGGCACATGTGGAGCTTGGGCTCAAAGGAGCTGGGTGAGCAGGCTCAGAAAAGACGAGGTGGCCCTCAGGGCAGGGGAAGCCAGTGCACTGAGGCGCCAGGCAGGAGTGGGGACATCAGCCAGGGGCAGGGGAGAAGTGCAGGTAAAAAGGGGGCTTGGGTTGGAGGCCAGAGGGAAGCTGTGTGGACAGCGTGTGCCTGAGGGGAGAAGGGTGGACCACGTGAAGGGCATGGCCACGGCCACGGCCACAGCGAGGGGCTGAAGCAAAGGCAGACCAAGTCCCTGCTGGCGTTGGAGGACTGCCCAGGAGGCCTGGTGCCCAGGGCCACCCCGGGGAGCAGCACGCTTGGCGTGGGCTGAGGAGGAGGAGGAGTCTCTTTGTACCTCAGAGGGTCCCTCGTGGGCCCTGCAGCCCCCTGGCCCCACGGCCTGCCCATCCTGGGACCTACCTCCGCAGCATCTCCTCCCGGCTGACCACGCTCAAGGGCTTCTGCGAGGCTTCCAACTGCAGCACGTGCTCGATGGCTTTCCGCTTGTAGGTCGGCAGGTTCTCTATTTCCTAAGGAGTCATGGGGGCTGAGCCGGCGGCCAGGGCTCCAGGCTCCCGGGCTCGGGGCCCCTGGCCCTCCTCTGAACCACCCCGGCCCTCAGTGCCCCTCAGCCAGCTAGTGGAGGATGACTGAGATCAGTACCCACCAGTTAGCCCTGTGGCACGCTCAGCCACAACCACTCAGCCCTGGTGGAGGGACGAGGTGGAGTGCTGAGAAGGATGGAAGTCTCCAGAAGTCACCACGCGCTTAGCAGAGGTGCAACCCTAGGCATAAGCCTGGGAGGGTGGGCTGCTCCGCCAGGTCCAACTAATGCTGTCATCCCTAATGCCAGGAGCCCAGCAGCCACTGGCAATGCCAGCTCACGCTGCAGGCTGCTGCCTGGGGCAGCTTCGGAGGCTGAGAACAAGGGACAGGAGGGCCCTACGCTCACGCAGCCTCACCCGGGGGAGGCCCCAGAGAGCCGGGCTTGTCCAGTCAGTGCAAAACTCTGGGAGCAGAGTGGGGGCTCCTCGCACTCTGAGAACCAGATCCTCGCGCCAACCCGCCAGCTTTGGGTTCGCACAATGTCGCTTCCTGGGCGCTTACTATGCATGGGGACGGGGGACGTGCGGATAAAAAGACAAATGTGGTCCTCGACCTTGTGGAATCTGGTTATTTTATGGACAAGAAAACTGAAGGGGAGGATTGGAAACACAGTGACACAATGTCAGAGTTAGCTGGGGACCACTGAGCCATCTAGCCCAACCTCATTTTACAGGGGAGGAAACTGAGGCCCAGAGAGGCAGTGACTTGCTTAGGGTCACACAGCAGATAAAAGACAGAGCCAGGTGTCAGATGCAGGGACAGTACTGGGTGCTGTTATTGATGGTGGCCGGAGTGTACACAGCACAAAGGACCTTGGAGGAGAGTAAGGTGGGCTGACCTGGCTGTGCACCCCAGAACCTCCTCACCCCCCACCACTTCACAATCAACTGCCATTCTGCAGATCCCAGGCCACACACAGGGTTTCCTGAAGGCCCCTGAGCCCCTCCTCCACCACTCCTAGGGGCACAAGCAACAGTAGACTCTCCTCTGTGGCCGCCCCTGGCCCCCGCTCGTCCACCCTTTGCCACCTCCTCCCTCACGGAGACAGGGCTGAGGCCACCTCCCAGAGCTTGGGCTCCCCCCAGACAGCCTGCACGAAGCCCCTTCCTACATTAAAGTCCACGAGAAGTGGCATCGTGTCCAGCAAGATGAGTTTGTCCACCATCTCGGGGAAGACGCAGGAAAACTGTGGTGGAGCACCAAAGGGGAGAATGAGCAAGAGTGGAGCAGGGGACTCGGCTTCTCCCTGGACCTTGGGGGCAGCGAGCTGACCAGGAGGCCGGAGTGGGAATCTTTCCTCCTTTCAGCACATCTCCCCCAGCCCCAGCTCCAGGCCCCCAGACTTTGGGGTCCTCTGTGGTGGGAGAGGGGAATTTGGAAGCGGACTCTACCAGAACCCTCACTTTTTGACCTCCATGTCTGTGTGATTGGGAAAGAGCCTTGCAGTGGTGGTTTTTTTTTGTTTTTGTTTTTGTTTTTGTTTTTTTTGGTACTGGGGGGTTAAACCCAGGGCCTCGCACTTGTATGCTCTGCAAGTGCTGGACCACTGAGCTGCACCCCCAGCCCATTTTTTTACTTTTTGAGACAGGGTCTCGCTAAGTTACACAGACTGCCTCTGATCTTGAACTTGCGATCCTCCTGCCTCTGCCTCCCGAGCTGCTGGGATTACAGGCGTGCGCCACCGCATCTGGCTGAGCCTTGCAGTTTAAAAAGCACACTGCCTCTGGTTGTGGAAGTCCCTTGAGAAGGCCCTTCCGGTCCCAGGTGACTTCCCAGTCCTCCCCCTATTCCCCTGCTCCAAGTGGCCATAGCACAGCCAGCAACTTACCATTCCACCCACCACGCCACCTGCGGGACAAAAGAGCAGTGCGCTGACATCCTCCTGGGCTGCCTCCCAGCTGCCACAGCTTCCGCAAAACTCCCTCCCAGGAGGGGCCCAGTTCTCCTATCACCCGTGGGTGGGGGCTCTGTGTCTCAAACTCTGCCCTCCCTGGGCCACAACGTCCCCTTCATTGGACTTGACACTCCCTCACCAGACCAGGGAACTGGCACCTTCAGGCCATTTGTCTCCTAGACCAAAGAGCATGGTGCCCAAAGGGCAATGTTTAAGGACCCCTCCTCCTCCTTTCATTCTCCGAAAAGTACCAGTGTACCAGCAACTCGCTCGCACATGGCCTCACCACACAGCCCAGTCAGGTCCTGGCAAAAGCCTCCTCACCAAAACTGTGGCCCATGAGGGAAAAGTGAGTCCATTTCAAAGCTGCAAACACACAGAGCCGGAAGGTCAGCACGGCCATAGCTGGCCCGGCCCTCTTTCCTGCAGTCCCTGGGCTCTGGAAATCCCCCTCAGCACCTGGGGTGCCCTGCCCAGAGGATCGGCTTAGGTAGTCCCAGGTCCACTTCGAGGAGACCCCACGGGAGAAAGCAGGCTCTTCCTGGCCGCCTCCTCCCACTCCCCACAGCAACCTGAGAATTGCTGGCAGAACTGGGGCAAGGCCGGGACACCTTGTCCCAGGCCAGCACAGCTTCCTGGACGACATACCCAACTCTGAGGACAACAGAGGATGTCCCAGAGCACCTCCCCCTGCAACACACCCCCACAATCACTCTGCCTCCGCCTCACCTGCCACGACTCTGCGGATCTCACTCACGAAGTTTTGGTAGTAATATGGGAAACCTGGGCTGTAATGGGATGAGAGCCCGTGACCCCCGAAGTCCATGGCAACGTAATGAAACTCTGAGGCCGAGAAGAGGAGAAGCCGGCTGTCAGCTGTGTTCCGTCCCCTCGCTTACGCCAGCAGCCCCTCGGCCTCCCTGGAGCCCCCGGCCCACCTTGGGGGAGGAGAGGGAGGAGTTTGTCGAAGGAGTTGGCATTGTCCAGCCAGCCATGCAGGCAGAGGACTGGGTGGCCCTGCCGGGAGCCCCAGACTTTGGCGGTGAGGTAGCCCCAAGGAACAGCCACCTTCAGCTCGGAGAGCAGACCTGAAAGACAGAGGCGGTCACTCAGTCCACTCACTGCTCAGGAAGCTGGTGCTTCTGAGCCCCTCAGCTGCACCTGCCCCGTGGGCCCCTACCCTGGCCCTGGTGGAGAGACCCCAGGGAAGGGAAAGGAAGCTGGGTCCTCTGGGTGAGGGAGACCCTAGGGCGCCTTCCCAGGATGTGCCCCACTTGGGCTGGGGCAGAACTAGAAAGAGTGGCTGGGCTGGGGTTGGCTGCCCTAGACCCTGCTGCCTGTTGGCTGTGTGACTTTGGGCAAGTTCCAGAAACCTCTCAAGCCCAGTTTCTCTTTCTGCAAAACTAGAGTAAACAGTACAGGCGCCCCCTTCACTGTCGGGGACAGCTCGAGATCCCCAGTGGATGCCTGGAACCTCAGACAGTACCAAATTCTATAAATCCTATAGAGTACCAAATCCTATAAATCCTATACAGTACACGCTGCGCCTCCTCCAATGTGCACGTATGATGAAGGTTCACTGGTAAATAGGCACAGTAACAGCTTGATGGTAACTAACAATAAATTAGATAGTAGCCTGGTGCTGTGGCGCACACCTGTAATCCCAGCGGCTCGGGAGGCAGAGGCAGGAGGATCGTAAATTCAAGACCAGAGGCAGTCTGCATAACTTAGCAAGACCCTGTCTCAAAAGGTAAAAAAAAAAAAAGGAGGGGACTGCAGCTCAGTGGTCCAGCACTTGCAAAGCATGCAAGTGCAAGCCCCTGGGTTAAACTCCCAGTACTGCAAAAATAAAAATAAAAATAAAATAATAATAATAATAAATTAGATCAAGCACAACCATGTACTGTAATAAAAGTTTATCACAGTACTGGGAACAGAGGGCAACTTAAAACGGAAATTCTATTTTGTATTTTGGACCCCAGGAAACAACTCTAGAGATCCAAACTGTGGATAGGGCCAGCTCTGGCAACCCACTGAGGCTGGGATTTAGCTCAGCTGGTAGAGTCCCCCTCCGCAGTCTCTGAGGTCCCAGCACCGCAAACATGGGAGAAGGACGTGGCAATCCACTCCCCAGGCAATCCTGAAACAATCAGCCATTGAAAACCCTATGATGGTCGCTATGAGTCGACACGACTCCACGGCCCCTAACAGCAACAATGACAACCCACAGTTTCCCAGCCTTCAGGAAGGGCCAGCGGGGTGCTGACCACTTCACCCATGCTAACCCCCCACAACCTACGGGAGACGAACCCCTGTCGCCTTCACTTCACAGAGCAGGACACAGGGGCATAAGGAAGGGGCAGCGCATGGCCAAGGTCATACAAGGGAATAAGAGAGAGAGGATTTAGGGGCAGGCAGAGGGACTCGGGGACACCAGCGCTCTCCGTCCTGCACTTGGCTGCCTTTGTCGGTCAGATGTGTCCAGCGTTGACCCTTTCACGCTGCTGGCCCGTCCCTGTCTAGCTGGAGATCCGTGTCCCTCTGACAGCCACGTGCACACCCCTGTCATCTGGGGGCTCCTGAGAGCCTGAGCAGCCGCGTGCAAAGAAGTGTGCGCGGGGGTGGGGGGTAGGCGGTCTGGCTCTGCGCGCTCCCGGGCGCTCCCGGGGAGCAGGAGACCGAGCTGCGGCACCCGGGAGAGGAGCGAGGTCAGGTTCACCCGCTCCGCCAAGGGTGGGAGGAGGGAGGCGGGCGGACGGGGGCTCGCGCGCGGCCTCCCCAGGCGCGCCGCGGTCTCCGGGGCTCCGGCGCGGCGTATTCACCCATCGCTCAGGTCCTGGCTCGGCACCTTCACTCCGGGCGGGCGACGTCTCGGGAGGCTAAAGTAGCCCGCGGAGGAGATCCCGCCTCCCGCCCTCCACCCACCCCGTAGGTCCCGGAGGCGGGCTGGAGCGCAAGGCCGCCTGCCCGGAGGAGGGGCTCCGCGCCCCGGAAACACCGCCTGCCCCAAGGCCGCCGCGCGCCCCGCGCGGGTCTGGCGGAGACCGTGCACTTCGTGGCTGGGAAGCCCTGGGGCCTCCACAGTTCCCTGCAACACTCGGGGAGGCATCGGAGGGAGCCGAGGAGGCTGGGCTTGAGCGCAGGAGGTGACGCCTGGGCAATCCCCACGTCCATCCCCTGCACTGCAGGTGGAGCTAGAGGAGACCCAGGGGCCCCTAAAGCGAGCAGAGCGCCCCCTGGGGCCTGCCGGCCCTCCCACCGTGTCCTTGTCTTGTCCTCGACTCCTCCACAGCTCCTGGCACAGAGCGGCCTTAATATTTGTCGTGTGGGTGAGCGAATGGATGTATACATAGGGGGCATGGAGGACCCCCCCTCCCCCGGTGCGGCAGGATTCTAAACAGTATTCACTCCGCAAAGGATCAAGACCCTCCAAGGCAAGCTGAGTTATGGCAGTGCACACCTGCAGTCTCAGCTACTGGGGAGACTGAGGCAGGAGGACGCCAAGTGCAAAGCCAGAGGCAGCCTGCACAATTTACCGAGACCCCATCTCGAAATTTAAAAAGCCAGCAGGGGTGGGGGACGCGGGATTGCGACTCAACCATAGAGCACTTGCCTAGCATGTGTGAGGCTCTGAGGTCAACCTCCCATTGCTGCAAAGAAGAAAGGAGAAATCCACAATAACTCCTCAAGTCTCAAAGGGTACGCTGGAGGTGAGCAGGTTCATGCACTAAACTCCACGCTAAAGGAGAGAGATGCACCCTTTGAATCTTTGAAAGTGGCAAGGGTAGGAGAAATGAGAGCAAGTGCCTCCTGTTTGTTCACTTCCATTTGATAGTTGGAAGCCTGAGACTGAGTGGGATGTAATCCCCCACGCCCACAGTCCAGCAAGACCCACAACCCCAGAGCCACAATCCTGCACACTGAGGGCAGGAGGAAGCTCTGTGTGGTAGATCCTCCCTAGGGGTGTGAATCCTCCTTAGGGGTGAGAGGGGACCCTAGCTCTGAACACAGACATGACAGTGGGCTACAGAAGTTAAGTGGGGTCTCAATGGAGCCATAGTTAGGGAAAGTTGTCAGTGGATAGAAAGTATGGGCTAGGATGGCAAGGGGCTGGGAGTGCAGCACTAGATTTTGATGGGAGTTGAGAGTGGTCCTTCCTCTGAGTGGAAGTTAGGAGGTAAGAGACAATGAGAGCATTTCTACAGGGGTACACACAAGATAGTCAGACAGATGAGGGGACCCAGCTCTCCCTAGGGCCCTGAGGAGGTATCAAGCAGTGTTATAAATCTCAATTGTTATTGTTGTTGTGAGGTGCCGTGGAGTCTGTGTCCGACTCATTGCGACCCTCATAGGGTTTTCAATGGCAGTTGTTTTGGGGATTGCCTTGGGAGTGGATTGCCAGGCCCTTCTCCCATTTTTGGGGTGCTGGGAATTAAACTTGAGACCTCAGAGACTGCAGCGCAGCACTCTACCAACTGAGCTAAATCCCAGCCCCAAATCTCAATTAAACACTAAAAAATCATTGATGTGAATAAGTTTTTTTTTCCTCATAAGTGTGCCCTCCAATGTTTATTCTTCTATAAATGATCACAGATATTTGCGGGTGGGGTTATTTGACTCCCAGGTTGGCAACTGGCCGACTCTCCCTTGCTCTCTTGGCTGCTTTGAGCAAGGGACTTTCAGTCAAGCAGCCAGCTGAGCCACCTTTATGCCAGCGCCAGAGGTTCTGATGACCTCACGGATGCCTCGAGGAAGCCTTTCGACAACTGCTGCTCCAGCACATTGGCAGCTCCCAAAGGTGAAGCTCCAACCATGGCTGTTTCGGTGTTTGCACTGGACCATTTGTTAGCAAGAGCATCAGTGAACTCTAGATGACCCTGTAACCAGTGCAAGCCAGAGAGGAAGCGCTCCCCCCTGGTGGTCCAGCAGAGGGACTATTGTGATTGGTGCAAAAGGAACTATGCTATGATTGGTGCAAACACAAACCTTCATTTGCCTGAAAGATTTGTTGTGATTGGTGTATTGCCATTCTCTGGCTATATGAAAAGGCTTTTTGGGTCAGTGAATCAGCTGGGAGATGACTTCTTGTGCTGCCCACTGTATTGCAAAATTGTTAGGTGCCAACAAATCAGGTCCGACTCATAGTGACCCCATGGACAACAGAATGAAAAACTCCTCAGTTCTGTGCCAGGTACATGATCTTATATTTAAAGCTATTGTTGTAGCCACTGTGTCAATTCATCTAGTTGAGGGTCTTCCTTTTTTTTCTTTGACCTGCCACTCTACCAAACATGATGTCCTTCTCCAGAGATTGGTCCCTCATGACTACAAGTACAAAATACAAAAGATGCGGTCTAGCCATCCTTGCTTCCAAGGAGCACTCCGGTTGCACTTCTTTTTTTTTTTTTTTTTTTTGCGGTACTGGGGGTTGAACCTAAGGCCTCACGCTTGTGTGCTTTGCAAGTGCTATACCACTGACCTGTACCCTCAGCCCATTTTTTTACTTTTTGAGACAGGGTCTCGGTAAATTACACAGACTGCCTCTGGTCTGAACTTGCCATCCTCCTACCTCTGCCTCTTGAGTCATTGGGATTACAGGCGTGCACCACCACATGTGGCTGGTTGCACTTCTAGGACAGATCCGTTGGTTCTTTTGGCAGTCCATGGTATAGTCAATGTTCATCTTCAGCACTATAATCCAAAAGCATCAATTCTTCTGTCCCTTATTCAATGTCCAGTTTCACAACCATATCATGGGACTGAAAATGCCCTGTCACCTTCATCTTCAGGTGCACCTTCATCTTCAATGTGACATATTTACTTTTCATCACTTGAAAGAGGTCTTTTGCAACATCTTTTCCCAATGCAATGCATCTTTAGATTTCTTGACTGCTTTTCGTGGGTGTGGATTGTAGAGCCAAGTAAAACAAAATCTTGAACAACCTCCATCTTTTCTCCATTTATCATGAAGTTGCATACTGACTGAGTTGTAAGGATTTTTCTTTTGTTGATGTTGAGTCACAATCCATACTGAAGGCTGTATTCTTTGATCTTTATCAGTAAATGTTTCAAATCCTCTTCATTTTCAGCAAGCAGAGTTGTGTCATCTGCATTACACAGGTTGTTAATGAATCTTCCTCTAATCCTGATGCCATGTTCTTCTTCATAAAGTCCAGCTTCTTAGATTATTTGCACAGCATAGAGATTGAAGTATGGTGAAAGGACATAGCCCTGACACATACTTTTCTTGACTTTAAACCAGGGGGTGTCCTTGTTCTGTTTGAACAACTGCCTCCTGGTCCATGTACAGATTCCTCATGAATACAATTAAGTACTCTGGTATTCCCATTCTTTGCAGTGTTATCCATAATTTGTTATGATCCACACAGTCAAATGTGTTTGCATAGTCAATAAAACATAGATAGATACCTTTCTGGTATTCTTTGCTTTTGGCTAATACCCATCTGACATCAGCAATGATGTCCCTGGCTCTATACCCTCTTCTGAATCAGCTTGATTTTCCTGCAGTTCCTTGTCTATATACTGCTGCAGTCGCTTTTGCAAAAATTTCCTTGTGTGTCATATTAATGATATCATTCAATAGTTTCCCATTTGGTTGGATCCCCTTTCTTGGGAATAGGCACAAATATGGATCTCTCCCAGTCAGTTGCCCAGGCAGATGCTTTCCAAATGTCTTGGTGCAAACAAGTGAGCCCATTCAGTGCTGCATCTATTTATTGAAACATCTCTATTGGTATTCTATCAATTCCCAGAGCACTGTATTCCGCCAAATCCTTCAAGGCAGCTTCCAGTTCTTCCTTCAGTACCTTTGGTTGCTGATCATATGCAATCTCTTGAAATGGTTGGTCGTCCACCACTTCTTTTTATTATAATGACTCTGTGTATTCCTTCCATCTTCTTTTGATATTTCCTGCATCATTTAATATTTTCCCTGTAGAATCCCTCACTATTGCCACTCAAGGCTTGAATTTTTTTCTTCAGTTCTTAAGCTTGAGAAAAACAGAGCATGGTCTTCCCTTTTGGTTTTCTGTCTCCAGCTCTTTGCACATGTTATTGTAATATTTGATTTTGTCTTCTTGAGCTGCCCTTCGAAATCTTTTGTTTAGTTCCTTAAATTCACCATGTCTTCCTTTTACTTTAGCTGCCTGATGTTCAAGGGCAAGTTTCAAAGTCTCTTTTGACATGTTATTTGGGCTTTTCTTTTTTTCCTATCTTTTAAATAACCTTTTGCTTTCCTCATGAATGATGTCTTTGATGTCATGCCATAACTAATCTGGTCTTCGATCATTAGTGTCTAATGCATCAAACCTATTCTTGAGGTGGTCTCTGAACTCAGGTGGGATATACTCAAGGCAATACATTTGCGCTTGTACACCTCTTCTAATTTTCTTCAGTTTCAATTTGTATCTTCATATGAGAAGTTGATGATCCGATCCACAATCCGCACCTGGTCTTGTTCTGTCATTTGATATTGAGCTTTTCCACCATCTCTTTCCATAAACGTAGTCAGTTTGGTTCCTGTGTGTTCCATCTGGTGAATTCCATGTGTAAAGCTGTCATTTATGTTGATGAAAATGTATTTGCAATGAAAAGGTCATTGGTCTGACAAAATTCTATCATGCAATCTCCAGCATCGTTTCTGTCACCAAAGCCATATTTTCTGACTACTTAGCCTTCTTTGTTTCCAACTTTTGAATTCCAGTCACCAGTAATTATCAGTACATCTTGAATGCATGATCAATCTATTTCAGATCGCAAAAGCTGGTGAAAATCTTCCCTATCTTCATTTGTGGCCTTACTGATGGGTGTGCAAATTTGAATTGTAGTCATACCTACTGGCCTTTCTTGTAGGTGTATAGATATTATTCTATCACTGATAGCATTGTACTTCAGGACAGCTCTTGAGATGTCTTTTTGATGATGAATGCAACCCCTTTTCTCTTTAATCTGTCACTTCCAGCATAGCAGGACAAATGATTATCTGATTCAAAATGGCCCATACCAGTCCATGTTAGCTTACTGATACCTTGTTGTTGTTGTTATGTGCCGTCGAGTCAGTATCTGACTCATAGCAACCCTCACAGGGTTTTCAATGGCTGACTGTTTCGGGATTGCCTTGGGAGCGGATTGCCAGGTCCTTCTCCCATTTTTGCGGTGCTGGGAATTGAACCTGGGACCTCAGAGACTGCGGCGCAGCACTCTACCAACTGAGCTAAATCCCAGCCCCTACTGATACCTAGAATGTCAATATTTATGCACTCTGTTTCCCTTTTGGCGATTTCTAATTTTCCTAGATTCATTCTACGTACATTCCAAAAAGGCCACCTAAGAGAAGTCTTTATCGGGCCTAGTGCTGCAATAAAGAAAGACTTCTCTTGTGTGGTCTTTTTGTCTACGCTTAGTAATATGAGTTGAGCTGGTAACACGAAGAAACAGTGGAGACAACAGAAAGGTGGGGATGGCAGCAGCGACAAACAGCAGAGACAGTGGAGTAGCAGTGGCAGACACAGCAGAGCAGCCAGAGTGCTGAGCTGCAGAAGCAGTGAAGTGGCTGGCTGCTTGACAGCTGAAGAAGAGGCGAGGCTGCAAGACCAGTGACTGGTGGCAGTGGTGGAAGCCTTTTATAAGGCCTCATGTTACCATCCCTCACACGTCTATCAGTGTGCGGTACTGTGGGGGCTTGATGTTGTTGTGCTGCTAAAAGCTATGCTACCAGTACTACAGATACCAGCAGGGTCACCCATGGTGGACAGGCTTCAGCTGAGCTTTCAGACTAAGACAGACTAGGGAGTAGGACCTGGCAGCCCACTCTTGAAACAGTCACTGAAAACCCTACCAGTAGCAGAGAAATACTGTCAGATATAGTGCAAGAAAATGAGTCCTCCAGGTTGGAAGGCACACAAAAGACGACTGGGGAAGAGTTGCCTCCTCAAAGTAGAGTTAATGACAGAAATGGAGTAAAGCCCCAGGGACCTCCATTAGCTGAAGTAGCACAACTCAAAACGAGGAGGAATGACTGTCAACATTCATACATATTCAGCTCCAGGAACCCTGGGCTACCCGTTCTCTGCACATGCCCCCCATTTTTCCTACCTCCGGGCATTTGCTTATGCTGTTCCTTCCATCTGGGATGCTGTTCTCTTTTTCCTTTACCACTGAAATCCAACCCTTCTTTCAATGCCTGGTTCCAGAGCAACCTGCTTCACCCAGTCTTCTCAGGCAGAACCTACCTCCTTGGATGTTTATGCCACTGTTATCTGTCTCCCAACGCCCCAGCCCCACCTGATGGTATAGCCACTGGGTCTGGCTCTCTCTCCCTCTGGCTGCCCCTCTGACTGCCTGTCAGCCTTTAAAAGTGAGAGAAGGTCTTATTTGACTGTTTTTTCCCCATAGCAGCTACCAGAAGACCTTGTGCGCAGTAGGGGCTCAATCCATATCTGCTGATTGAATTGGCTGAGGCCCGCTCCCCCCATGCACTCCCAGGCTCTCCCTAGGGGCTCCCAGAAGCAGCAGCATGCCGAGGGGGAATTGGTGAGAAATTCTTAAGGTCTTGTGTTCTTACCCCTTGTTTATGTTCCTCTGGCTAAAACAGTGGCTGTGACCAGGGAGATGGGAGGTATTAGGAAGAGCTCACATAGCCAGCTGCGAGAGACAGATGTGGTCCCCAGGAGTTCCCTCCCGAGGAAGCCCCTCAGCTAAGTCTGTGCGGTAAAAACAACCCCTGGCACCAAACACAGCGTGGTATCCTGGCTTGGATCCTGGAGCAGAAAAAGAACATTGGGGAAAAAACTGGGAGAATCTAAATAAAGCCTGGAGTCTCGTTAACAGGGGTGGACTGATGTTTATTTCTAGCTTTCTACCGTGGTACATAAGATGCTGAGATTACAGAAAATTGAATGGAGGGCATGGAGGAAATTGTGCAGTTTTTCTATAAGTCTAAAGTTATACAAAAATTACAACGTCTTTTTTTTTCCCTTCAATCCTTGAAGGTCGAACCTCCAGTAAGGCCTTTGTCATTGTGTTTTGAGGGAGACGTTTCTATAGCAATATGTTACCAAAACAGCAAGGGCATGTAAAAGGAGTTTGGAAAATTCATTGTTAAATGCATTTTAAAATGAAAGAATAAACGATGCATGAACTTGCAAATACCCGATTGTGTTAAATATTGTGTTTTTCTTTTTCTTTCCTTAGGAGGGTAGTTTGGGGTTGGTGGGCCTCTGGCCTCGAGCCTTCTGGTGTACTCTTTTTTTTTTTTTTCTTTTGTGGTACTGGGGGTCAAATCCAGGGCCTCGCGCCTGCATGCTCTGCAAGTGCTGGACCACTGAGCTGCACCCTCAGCCCATTTCTTTACTTTTTTTTTTTTTTTACTTTTTGAGACAGGGTCTCACTAAGTTATGCAGACTACCTCTGTTCTCCAACTTGTGATCCTCCTGCCTCCGCCTCCCAAACTGCTGGGATTACAGGTGTGTGCGCCACCATGCCCAGCTATTTGGTGTATTCTTTTTTTTTTTTTTTTTTCCCGGTACTGGGGGTTGAACCCAGGACCTCACGCCTGCATGCTCTGCAAGTGCTGGACCACTGAGCTGCACCCCCAGCCCAGTTTTTACTTTTTGAGACAGGGTCTCACTAAATTACGCAGACTGCCTCTGATCTCGAACTTGTGATCGTCCTGCCTCCACCTCCCAAACTGCTGGGATTACAGGCGTGTGCACCACCACGCCCAGTTATTTGGTGTATTCTTGACACTATGGTCTCTGTGTGTGTGGGGAGAGTTGCTGGTATCCCATTTTCCTTGTCCTGTGGGCCACTCAGTTTCGCACAGAGAAAACCGTGGTCGCTGCCCTCCACAGCTGCGCTCTGTTCACAAGGCCCTAGCAAAGGGCGGCCTTCGTCAGCTGAGCCTTGGAATGTTTCCTGTCCTTTCTCCAGACTTGGCTCCAGGTGAAGTGGCAGCGAGCTCCTGAGCTTCCCGGCTGCGCAGACTCTCTGCGGTGGACGTGATTTCAGGAAAGCTGGTGACAATCTAAGGGACACAAGGTGCAGCCAGAGTGAGCTGAGACAGTAACAGGCGTGGCGGTGGCCCAGGCCGTTGAGACAGCCGGCTGGCGAGCCAGGTGTTCCCGGAAGCCCAAGTCTGCCTGGAAGCTGAGTGCCTGGGGTTGGGGATGGTGGAAATGCTGAGCCCCTGAGGGACCTGGCCCTGGACCCGGGGGCTTCTCAGTGAGCTCAGATACTCCACGGCAGCTTGGCAGCGCATCTGAGCCATTAGAAAACCTTTGCTGCTGGGTGCGGTGACTCAGGGGTGGAGGCAGGAGGGTGGCAGGTTCAAGGCCAGAGGCAGCCTTCGTATCTCATGCAGACCCCATCTCACTTCATTTCCATTAGATCTTTTTTTTTTTTTTGGTCAGAAATACTGTATTTATTTGAAGACTACAGTTCCTTTACCGTTTAATTTTTCTTCTGCTTTCTCATATCACATAATGAGTTTTTTTATTAGAAATTTTTAATGTACATCATAATGCGATTCATTTTGACATGCTTTTCGTTGTGACAATTTTCATATATGCAATTTGATAAGCATTATTCATATAGGTTACCCCTTACCCTCCTCTATGTTTCCCCTCTCCCCCCTTCCCATCTAAGTTTCCCATCCAAGTCTTCTCTATCTTTTACTATATAGTATTTTTCTATATGTCCTTGGGTTCCATTTCTGTTTAAGATAGAAACTTTTCCCGTAGTGGTCTTTGTTTCTATCTTGTTAGAACAATTACATGCGATTTCTAGTCCATTTATATTGACCTCATTCTTATCTTCCCTCCCCCCCTTTTAATGTGATCTGACCTTTGAGTAGGATTTTTCCTTCTTGTAATTTTGAGTCAGCTCTCTCATATGAGTGAGAACATGTG
>VMDO01000056.1:0-17905 GCA_007922755.1 Pedetes capensis | reverse complement strand
TCCATTGTGTATATATACCATAGTTTTTTTATCCATTCTTCTGTTGAAGGGCACTTTGGTTGATTCCATATCTTTGCTATTGTGAAAAGCGCTGCATTGAACAATTTCCATTAGATCTTTAAACATCACAAAGAAGAGTTCACCCAACAAACAGATCTTTTTTTCTCTTTTTCTTCAGTACGTGGGGTTTGAATCCAGGGCCTCGCACATACTTTGCAAGTGCTCTACCACTGGGCTGCACCCCCAGCCCATTTAACATTTCTTTATCTTGAGAAATGGGCTGGGGCGGTGGCAGAGCACTTGGGAAGCATGGGGGAGGCCCGGAGTTCAACCCTTGCCCCCTAGGAAAACAAAACAAAACCACTGCTGACACCCAGCCAGGGCTGGTAATGTACTCTTTGGCACTGTGACCCAGAGTCACAGGAACTTGCCACACTTCTGTTTCTCATGCTGTTGGCCTCACCCTGCTGATCTAAGACCCAGTGGCCTAAGCACCCTATTCCAGTCCAGCTGCTCCCTCCCTCAGTCCTTGCCCCACGTGCTAGGACAGGGTCTGATCTCTTTCCTTGGAACCGTAAGGTGACAGATGGAGTGGAGAGAAATTGCATTGCTCTCTGCAAGAGTACTCTGTCCTCCTGTGTCTCCTCTCAGCAAACCAAACCCCGAGCAAACAGCAAGCTATTTCTAAGCATGCCTGGGGCTTCTCCGCAAGGGCATGTGCCCAGGACCATTGTCTTCCACTTCATTTCGTTTAGCTCTTTAAATGTCACAACGTAGAGTTCACCCAACAAACAGGTCTTTTTTTTCTCTTTCTCTTCTGTACGCGGGGGTTGAATCCAGGGCTTCTCACATACTCTGCAAGTGCTCTACCACTGGGCTGCACCCCCAGCCCCGTTAACATTTATCTTGAGAGTGTTACTAGTGTTGTAACCCGAGATCAGAAACAACACCCACAAGGAGCAAAAAGCCGATTAAAAGGGAGTCTTTATTGAGCCAGCCACCAGGGAGGACTAGTGTGTTTCCAAAACCCGTGGCCCCGAGGGACAGGTATGGGGGGCTTATAAAGGCAAATTTTGGTAAGCTTACAATCTCCAAGTTGTATGACTCATACACAATTTCCAAATTCCTGGTGTGATTTGTATTATGAGAACAAAAACAAAAAACAAGCAGTTCTATAACAGACAATCACTCAGGTAATAGTCCTGTTGTGCAAGCAGCGCGGTACAGAAGCAGGACGGGCGGCTAACAGGCAATCATGCAGTGGTTAAGAATTAACAATTTAATTAGGCAGCCAGTAAAATCAAACAATTAAAATTCTTCCAGTGTATAGTTTCTCAAGCTGGGAGTTAGCTCAGTTGGTAGAGTGCTGCGCTGCAGTCTCTGAGGTCCTGAGTTCAATTCCCAGCACCGCAAAAATGGGAGAAGGATTTAGTAATCCACTCCCAAGGCAATCCCGAAATAGTCAGCCATTGGAAACTCTATGAGGGTCGCTATGAGTCAGATACTGACTCGAGGGCACCTAACAACAACAACAACAACAACATATAGTTTCTCAAGGTGAGGGGTTACCTAAGTTGGCGATAGTCCTGTCAACTCAGTGGCCTCTTTACACGAGGTTGCACAGACTGCCTCTGCCCTCGAATTCGCCATCCTCCTGCCTCCACCTACCCAGTCGCTGGGAGGCGAGCACCCCCCCGCCTGGCTAACAAACAGAGCTGGACTCTTGACTCCATGAAAGCAACTTCCGTCCTGCATCTGAGTGACATCCACAATGTGTGACTGTGGGGTTAGGGGCCCCTTGGGGTCAGCCTTGCCCCCTTACTATTGGATAGCTCCTGGGAAGGAGCCCATAGAGGCCTTTTGCCCGTGCTGTGAGGACGTTTGAGTGTTGTAACATCTGGTGCAGTCCAGTGGCTTAGATCAGCCGCCTATCAGTAGCTGCACCACAATTACGTCATTGCTGCAGGAGAACACTTTTGGGTTTTTTTTTTTCAGTCCTGGGGGTTGAACCCAGGGCCTCATGCTTGCATGCTGTGCAAGTGCTGGACCCCTGAGCTGCACGCCCAGCCCATTTTTTTAGGTTTTGAGACAGGGTCTTGCTAAGTTACGCAGACTGCCTCTGATCTCGAACTTGCGATCCTCCTGCCTCCGGCTCCTGAGCCGCTGGGATTACGGGTGTGCGCCACCGCGCCCGACTCCTTTTCTCACTCTTTATTCCAGAACATCTAAGTGGAGGGGATCTATGGCTCATTGGTCCCCAAACATTTAGTTTTCAGATTCGTTCAAGAAACATTCCCTGGGCAGGCACTTTGCATGGGCCATATGTGGGGAGGTGGACTAGAGACTTGTTGGGGTCCTGTCACTCAGGAGTGCACGAGGAGAGGAGAGAGGAAAGACAGAGATTAGCAAGAATCAGGAGGCAGAAGCGGGGGATTGGTGTTGGCGGAAGAGAGGGGATGAGCTGTCCAGATGGCAGCATCAGGAGTCTGATGTGCTGCCAGGAAGAGGACGAGAGAGGATGGCCATGCTCAGGAGGCTGGAGGTAAAACCCACTGCGCTGTAGCGCTACGGTTGGAACAGCGTCTCCAAAACTCATGTTGGAATTTTATTTTTAATTTTTTGCCACACTGGGATATTGAACTAAGGGCCTCGTGCATCCTAAGCAAGCGCTCTACCACTGCGCTGCACTGCCAGCCTCTTTTCTATTTTTTCACTTAGATACAGGTTCTCACTAAGTCGGCAGGCTGCCTAGGGCCTTAAACCTGTGATCCTCCTGCCTCAGCCTCGCAAGTAGCTGGGATTACAGACATGCACGATGGTGCCTGGCTTCACGTTGAAATTTAATTGCTATTGACACCGGGTTGTGCCGGGCGTGGTAGCGCAGCCCTGTCATCCCAGCGCTCTGGAGCTGGAGGCAGCAAGACCCTGGCTCAAGGAGGGGGAAAAAAAGGAAAGAAAAATAAAAGGAGAAAAGAAAAGAAAGCAGCAGAGTCCGGCTGCTCCGCTGCTAGAACACATGCACCCCTGGAAACGGTGTTGATAGGGGGACATTTTAAGTGTGAGTGGTTTCATACTTAGTGGAGGGAGTGGATTAGGAATTAGGGGAATGAGCTCCTGATAAAAAGCTGAGTTTGGCCTCCTTTCTGTCTCTGTCTTGAGTACTCACTTGCCCTTTCACCTTCAGTCACAGATGTAGCAAGATGGCCTTCACCAGATCCTGGCCCCATGCTTTCAGACTACCCAGCATCCAGAACTGTGAGTCTGACAACCTTCTATTGTTCATAAATTACTCAGTCTCAGGTATTCTGTTATAGCAGCAGAAAAGAGACTAAGACATACAGGCCACAAAGAGTGACTTGAAGCTTCACCCAGAAAGAGGGACTATACCTCCTTTATTGTAGCAACAGCACCCAGGGAGTGGCCTGTTCTCTGTTCCCAGAGACTGTTTGGTGCATGGTGACACAGGGACCAGCAGTAAGAGGAAACTAATAAGCACAGTGCTCCATCTTTTCCTCTCTGTTCTTCAGAGAGGATCATTTATATTTATTTATCTATTTATCTTGCATTGCTAGAGATGGAATCCAGGGCCTCCTGCATGCTAGGCAAGTGCTCAGCCACTGAGACCCACCCCATCTCCACATGGGATACTTTTTTGCTGATCTGTCTTTGTTGTTGTTGTTGTTAGGTGCTGTCAAGTTGGTATCCGACTCATAGCGACCCTCATAGGGTTTTCAATGGCTGAGTGCTTTGGGATTGCCTTGGGAGTGGATTGCCAGGTCCTTCTCCCATTTTTGCGGTGCTGGGAATTGAACTCGGGACCTCAGAGACTGCAGCGCAGCGCTCTACCCACTGAGCTAAATCTGTCTTTAGGTTCATCGATTCTTCTGACATCTCCAGTTTGCCACTAAGCCCATTCAATGAATTTTAACCTTTAAATTTTTTCATCTATTTATTTTGGTTTTTTGGAAACAGGGTCTCCCTTGGTAGCCCAGGCTGACCTGGAACTTGCTGTGTAGTCCATGTTGGCCTTGAATTTGCATCAGCCTTCCTGCCTCAGTCTCCTGAGTGCTGGGATTACAGGCATGTGCCACCATGCCTGGCACATATTACAGTATATATTTCAGGGTTTTTTTGTTTGGCTTGGCTTGGTTTGGTTGGTTGTTTTGTTTTATTTTGTTGAAACAGGGCCTCTTGAGATAGCCCAGGCTGGCCTCAACTTGCAATCCTCCTGCCTCAGCCTCCCAAGTGGTAGAATTACAGGAGTGCACCACCATGCCTGGGCTTCATTCAATGAATTTTAATCTCAGATAGGATATTTTCAGTTGTAGAATTTCTATTTGGTTCTTCTTTCTTGCTTCTATTTTTCTGATAAGATTTCCTATCTTTACATTCATTATTAATGTAGTATTTTATGACCTTGAACATAGCTTTAATGTTGTTGTTGTTTGGTGTCCATGAGTTGGGTCCAACTCATAGTGACCCTATGTATAACAAAACGAAACAGTGCCTCATTCTGTGCCAGGCACATGATTTTTTTTTTTTTTTTTTTTAATGTTTAAGCCCATGGTTGCAGCCACTGTGTCAATCCATCTAGTTGAGGATCTTCCTTTTTTTCATTGACCTGCCACTCTCCCAATCATGATGTCCTTCTCCAGGGATAGGTCTGCCCTGACATGTCCAAAATATATCAGATACAGTCTAGCCATCCTTGCTTCCAAGGAACACTCTGGTTGCAGTTCTTTTTACTTGGGAGGCTGAGGCAAGAGGGTCATGAGTTCAAGTCCCGTCTGGTCAACAAAGTGCTACTTTGTCTCAAAAAAAAAAAAAAACTTTGTTAATTCCAACATCCAGGATCAGTTTCCATTGATCACTTTTCTCTTGGTCACATTTTTCTGTTTCTTTGAATGTGGAAAGATTTGGATTTTGTCCTGACTATTGTGAATAAATGACAAATCGCATGAATCTGGATTCTGTTACACTCCTCCAAACACTACTGATTTGTCTGTTTCAACAGACAATTTGCATGGCTGAACTTCTGCCAATTTTATTTCTTTTGCAGTGGGAGACAACTTCAATCTTGGTTCAGTTCTTTTGGCCTTCACTGGATGGCTTGGAGTCTCGGCCAGCTCAGACCTCTGCAGTCAGTCAGAGATTTGGGCCAAATATGCCCCGCCTGCTAGAATTTCTCCTCTTACTTTTCAGCTGCGATAATACAGTCACCACTATCTGTTCACAATTTCTAGCTTGCCTGCCTGCCTGCCTGCCTGCCTGCTTGCCTGCCTGCCTGCTTGCCTGCCTGCCTGCCTGCCTGCCTGCCTGCCTTCCTTCCTTCCTTCCTTCCTTCCTTCCTTCCTTCTTTTCTTCTTTCCTTCATACCTTCCTTCCTTCCATCTGTTTTTTCTGGCAGGACTGGGGGTTGAACCCAGGGCCTTGCTCAAGCCAGGTAAGTGCTCCACCATTGAGCCACTGAGCTCTGAGCTGCACCCTCAGCCCCCTTTTTATTTTTTATTCTGAGGCAGAGTCTCGCTAAATTGCACAGGCTGCTTCTGGCCTTCAAACCTGTGACCCTCCTGCCTCAGCCTCCCCAGTAGTTGAGATCACAGGCATGGACCGAGGTGTTAGGCTCTGTTCTCCAGCTTTTCAAGCCAGTACAACTGTGGGTTTCTATCCAGGTTTCAGCTGCCCATATGGCGTGGGATTTCCGTTTTCTGAACAGAGTGTGAGGTTTTGTGTTGAAGCTGAACCGCCAGGCAATCAGAGAGAGGCTGAGGTCTGGGTGGAATCGAGAGGGATGGGAAGGTGGTGGCCGCAGCGTGGAAGGGAGAGACTCGGAATCCGCTGTGAGAGGATGGCCAGGCCATCAGCGGGCGTGAGGGATCCTCGCCTCCGTCCCACGTGCGTGTGCTGTATCTGTCTGTCTGCGGATCCCTCCACCATCTGTCTGTCTACCACGTACTCCCAAGTCTGGCGTCCTCTGAAGCCGTCTGTCCCATGCTCTCCCAGCTCCCCATCAGTGGCTGGCTCTCTATGGAGTACCCTGGCTAATGGACATAGAGCCTCAGTCTTTGCCTTCATTGTCACCATAGAGTGAAATGCTTTCCACTTCCTTGTGTGTGCGAGTTTCTCTATACTTTTTGTTGTCTTCACCTCTTCTCTGTGTGTGTCAGCCTCTGGGTCCAAATACTCTCTGCTTTTTTCTTCTTTTTTCAGTATTTGGGGGTTGAAGCTGGGCCTCACACATGCTAGGCAAGTGCTCCATCACTGGGCTGCACCCCCAGCCCCTTCCTATTTTTTGCTTTGAGACAGAGTCTTGCTAAATTACACAGGCTGCCTCTGGCGTTGAATTCATGAGCCTCCTGCCTCAGTCTCCCAGGTTACTGATATTCCAGGCATGAACCAATGTACCCAGCTCCCCTACCCTTTTCAAAGACAGCCTCTTGTTATGTAGCCCAGGTTGGGCCAATTCCCAATCCTCTGGCCTCCATCTGCCCCATGCTGGGAATGAGATGCCCAGGCTGACCAAGAGCCCGGAGTCAGCCCGAATGACCCCCTCATCTTAGGATTCTGTCTTACAGGCGCTGCTCCACAAATTCCTTTAAAAGATCACTAGATCAGAATGCTCTGGGCCAGAACAAAGGGCTGTAGATATGGGCAGTAACTTCCGGGAACTCCCAGGCCTCAGGATAATACAAATGGCCTGCTTTAGCAACTCAAAGACTCACCTTCACCACCCGCTCCTTCCCCGCTTGTAACCCACAATATAAGCCTTCACCCTGCAACGAGTAGAGGTCCCAACACTAAACCGCTGTGCCTTTGAGGTGTGGTACCCTCGAGCTCCAGCATTAATAAAGGTCCTTTGTTATTACATGCAACTTCGGACTCCCTGGTGGTCTTTGGGGAACTCGAACTTTGGGCACAACAGGGAATACAGGCATGGCCCCTACTCCGGGCCTTTGAAATTTCCCTTTCTTATAAGTACACCAGTTCTATTGGATTGAGACCTGACTAATGACTGCATTCGAATTGATTGTTGTTGTTAGGCGACCTCCAGTCATGCCCGACTCACAGTGACCCTTACAGGGTTTACAATGGCTGGTTGTTTCAGGATTGCCTCGGGAGTGGATTGCCACATCCTTTTCCCATCGAACTGATTAGCTCCGTGAAGATTCTATTTTCAAACAAGTTCACATTGATAAGTGCTAGGTGTTGTTGTACCCAGCGGCTCAACCCCAGAAAAATACTCCAAGACACAAACAAACGGATCGGGAGCAGAAAAGTTTATTTAGACCTGCCGGCTGGCTAATTCCAGTCCCGGGAGTGGACTTTCAGGAAGCAGCAGCCGACTCACAGTGATTAGGATACAGAAGCAGAAAACTTTTTTTTTTTTTTACAGTCAAGGGGTGGGGGTACAAAGTAATTTTGCATTTCCAGAGTTTAGCCCTTTTCAGGAATTCCCTGAATCTGGCCTTTTGCAATGTTATCTAGCAACCAGTTGACCAGTTGTCTAGCATCGCCTCATTTTTTTTTTTCTTAATACAGCCCTTAGGCAGGCCTAGCAATCTTGTGACACATCTGCCCTTATCAGCTTTTATCGAGGGCTAGTTCCAAGGAACCAGAGTAATTGTTTTAAGTGACCTAGGCCTGTTATCACGGGCGTTTAGAACTCCAACATAGCTTTCACACAAGTCAACCCATAATACGGGTGTATTATACTGATTTCTATTTTTGTATCTGTCTGAAATTTTCCATAATAAAATGTGAAGTAATAAAACTAAAATATCCCTTTGTCCCCTTTCAGCCTTGGCCCCATTTTTTGACTCAGCTTTGCATCTAGATTTTTCTGGGGCCAGGCCTTCTCATTGACTCTTCTCCCTCTCTGTCTGTCTGTCCTGAACCCAACGTGGCCAGGCTTTTTCTTCCACCAGTATCTGCCAGGGGCCAGGCAGCAAAGACATCCCCTCCTCATTTCCTGACCACAGACACTGTGTGAAATAAGAAACCTCCATTGTAGTTTTATGTCTAGGCTGCTAGGTTTGTGCAACACATTCTGCGTTGACAGGCAATTAAAATCACGGAACACTCGCGTGTGTAAGACAAATGGCCTGATCTTTTCACAAAAACAAATCATGGGAAGAAAGGGGGGGTTGGTTATTCTGGATAAAAAGAGTTAAGAGATGTTATATGATCCCTGATGGATTACCCTTCCAAGAAACCAGCTATAAAAGATGGCTTGTAGCCGGCGCGGTGGCACACAGCCATAATGCCAGTGACTTGGGAGGCGGAGGCAGGAGGATCACAAGTTTGAGACCAGAGGCAGTCTGCATATCTTAGCCAGACCCTGTCTCAAAAAGTAAAAAAAATGGGTTGAGGGTGCAGCTCAGTGGTCCAGCACTTGCAGAGCATGCAAGCACAAGGCCCTGGGTTCAACCCCCAGTATGGCAAAAAAAAAAAAGATGGATTGTAGAAAATCAGAGAAATTTTATGGAGTGTGGCCTAGAGAATGTTAGGAAATTAATGCTAATTTTGTTAGATTCGGTGATGGTACTGGGGCTATACAGGCGAAGGAGAAGGGGCAAACTGTGATTTGCAGCCATGCGTTCATCTGTTGAATCTAGGTGATGGGTCTATTGTGTAATGTTCTTTTGACTTTTTTATGTGTGTAAAATTCTTTATGGTAAGTTTTAAAGAAATCAACAATGACTGCATTTGAAAAATAACCATTGTTTCAAATTCTCCAGAACCCCCTTCTTCCCCAGGTCCTGCACCATCGCCCTCCCCCTGGCCCCCCAGGAATCACGCTTCCCTCTCCACCAATGACATATCCTCCTTATTATCGGAAGGACATTCTACCCGCGCGTGTCTCCAGCCAGTCCCAGTTCTAGAGGAAAAGAAAGACTCCTCCTCCCAACCTCCTACCCAGCCCCGCCCCAGCCCCCAACCCCTCTGCAACACCCACCTTGCCATCTCTGTCCAAGAGACGCTCCCTCTGCGTCCTCCAGAATTTACCAGCTTCCATCTCAGGAGAAAGAAAAAGCTTCACTTAAGAAAGGGAGCCCAGGCTCCTCCTCCCGCCAGGCAGCCCCTGGCTCTCCTCTCTCCACAGGGGCAGCCCTCAGAAGGTCCCTGACCCCTGTCACAAAGAACCCAACTAGAGTCTGCTGGGCAGTGGCACACACACCTGTAATCCTTGTCATCCCAGCACCCAGGAGGCTGAGGCTGAAGGATCAACATGAGTTCAATCTCAGCCTGGGCTACACAGCGAGACCCTGTCTCAAAATTAATTAATTAATTAAAAAGAATTCAACTGGGAGCAGGTATATTCATTTATTCAATTTTTTAAAAAGTGAAATCTTGCTATGTTGCCCAGGCGGGCCTTGAACTTCTGGATTCAAGCGATCCTCCCCTCTCAGCCTCTGAGGAAGCTTGGATTATAGGTCACCCCGCTGTGCTGACTTTGCTTGACAAATTGGTGCACCTATTGAACAAAATAGAGGACATTCTTGCCCTCATGGAGCTTACAGGGGAGGGATGGACAACACAGATAAAATAGTAAGAGAACTCCAGAGTTGGGGTGGAGTGCTTGCCTAGCATGTGCAAAGTGCTGGGTTCGTCCCCACCATTGGAAAAGACACACACACACACACACACACACACACACACACACACAGACATACAACACACACACGATGACACTGGAGAAAATGCCACAGCATGTGGTGTGGAGCAAAGAGCTGTGGAGAAAAATATGACAGAGAAATTGGACAGGAGAGTGAGAGGGTTTTGAACAGTGGGGGTCAGGGAAGGGCTCACTAAGTGGGGAGTTTACATCTGAGAAAGACCTGAAGGGCTCAAGGGTAGTGTCTGAAATCTACAGGCAGAATGGTCCAGGAAGCCCAAGAAACAAGTATGAAGACCTAAGGGGAAGGTGTGCCTGATATGACCATGGGAGTGCAAGGTGGCCAAGGTGGTGGAGTGGTGCCGTCAGAAGGGGTGCAGGAGACTGGCCAGGGTGTCATGCTGCGTTGGGCACAGACCATAAAGAGACTCACGGGCTGTCAGACTATGACCTCCTTTCTGTCTGAGATGGAAGCCACTGGAGGATATTGACAGAAAAATTTATCTCAGCATTGTCTGAGTATCCCTGTGTCTGTGGGGGACGGGGGTGTGTGTGTAAGAAAAGAGATGGAGCCGGTTGTGGTGGCGCACACCTGTAATCCCAGCAACTTGGGAGGCAGAGGCAGGAGGCTCGCAAGTTTGAGACCAGAGGTAGTCTTTGTAATTTAGTGAGACCTTGTCTCAAAAAAAAAAAAGTAAAAAAATGGGCTGAGTACACCACTTGCAAAGCATGCAAGCACCAAACCCTGCATTCAACGCCCAGTACCACCAGAGACAGACAGAGAGAGAGAGAGAGAGAGAGAGAGAGAGAGAGAGAGAAGGGAGCAAGACCAGAACATGGAGGCTTGTTAGTATGGTGTCATTTGGGCTAGTGTGGCAGGGGTGGGGTGGCAGCTTTGAAATCTGGTTTGAAGGTGGAGGCAGCAGCCTTTGCAGGTGCAACACAAGAGCAGAAATGATGCTGCGGTTTTGGCGGGAGCAGCTGGGCTGCTGAGACACCATGAGCTGAGGGTGCAGCGGGGTTTGCTTGGTGGACTGACCATTTGGTCTCCTGCCGATTGACCACTGAGCAAGCCTGCCTGGAAGACACACCGAGATCTTCAGACACATGGCCGTCATGCGTTACTGATCTGGGACCAAGCACCTGTCCGTAAAGCGTTTGCGTCATCTTTTCTTCAGCATGCTGTACATGGTACTAACGGTGCGGTTTAACTCTCAGGAGGAAATTTATTCCACAATCGGAGCCACATCTGTCTGCTTAAACATACGAACTTGCTTCTGCTCCTTCTTCCCGGCACTCCTTGCACCTGTGTGACTTCCAGCCTCAGCGGGGCTTCTGTTCTGCTGAGCAAGGCTTCTCCTTGGCCCTCCTGGGTGGGTGATCTTTGGTGACTGCCAGGGGCTGGTTCTACTCCTTACCTTTCTCTTCAAACCCTATCTCATTGTGAACGTATGTGTGTTTGTGTGTGTGTGCGCACACACACACACACACACACACACACACACACACACACACACACACACAGAGGAGGCAAGTCACACTGTCTTGTCCTCCAAAGTCTGGGTCCCACCTTCTTCTATTGTTGTTGTTAGGTGCCGTCCAGTTGGTATCCAACTCATAGCGACCCTCTGTACAACAGGGGAAACACTATTGTCAGTGCTTCTCTGCTGTTCATAGGGTTTTCAATGGCAGATGGATTTTTGGGAGGGGGTTACCAGGTCCTTCTCCCAAGGCTACAGCTTCTGGTGTTCTCGGGTGGTCTCCCATCCAGGTACTAACCAGGCCCGACCCTGCTTAGCTTCGGAGATCTGACAGGATCAGGATCGGATGCCACAGGGCTACAGCTGCAGGCATTCTTGGTCCCATATCACCTTCCAATTCCATCCCTATACGGATCCAGAAATCCTCCATCAGAATCCACCTTTCTGTAAGATGCTCTGATAGCCAGGCGCAGTGGCGCAAGCCTGTAATCACAGCGGCTTGGGAGGTGGAGGCAGGAGGATTGCAAGTTCGAGACCAGAGGCAGTCTGCGTAATTTAGTGAGACCCTGTCTCAAATAAACTAAAAAAATGGGCTGAGGGCGCAGCTCAGTGGTCCAGCACTTGCAGAGCATGCAGGCATGAGGCCCTGGGTTCAACCCCCAGTACTGCAAAAAAAAAAAAAAAAAAAAAAAGATGCTCCAATAATCTGCTTCCATGTTAAAATCTCTGTTCTTTTTTGTTTATTTTTCAGACAGGTTCTTGCTATGTTTCCAGGGTAGTGTTACACTCATGGGCTCAAAATGATTCTTCTGCCTCAGCCTCCCAACTGGCTGGGACTGTAGGCATGTGCCACTATGCCTGGTTTGGGGTTATTTTTAAGGTGTTCTTGTATATTTCAGACTGTGTTTTAATTTCTACTCTAAAAATCGGACAATACTAATTCCCCGTATAATGGTTTCTGCATTAGTCAGAGTCTTCCAGAGAAGTAGAACCAATAAGAAATAAATAAATATAGACGAGATTTATGATGAAGGATTGGCTCATGCAGCTAGGGAAGCGGAGAGGTCCCATGATCTACCATCTGCAAGCTGGAGACCCAGGAGAACCAATGGGGTGAATTCCAGTCCAAACCCAAAGGCCTGAGAACCAGGAGAGCCAATGGTATCCATCCCGATAGAAGCCCAATGGCCTGAGATCTAAGAAGGCAGAAGGCAATCTCCCAGCTCAAGGAGACAGAGCAAGCAAATTCACCCTTCCTCCATGCCTTGCTCTCTTCTGGCCTTTGCTGAATTGGATGAGGCCCACTCACATTGGTGAGAGCAATTCTCTTTACTAAGTCTACCAATTCCAATGTCAGTCTCTTCCAGAAATGTCCTTTCAGGCACACCCACAAATAATATTTTACTAGATAGCTGGGCATCCCTTAGCTCAGTCAAGTTGACACATGAAAGTAACCATCCCAGAATCCCTCTCTATGATTAGCGAAAAGGGGCATCCCTTCATCTCTCCAGTGCGCACTTTTCCTCTCAGGTCTTGGTCTTATGACTCTGCCTCCTTTGAGACTCTATCATTATCATTTCTTA
The DNA here is from genome assembly GCA_007922755.1 of Pedetes capensis. NCBI lineage: Eukaryota > Metazoa > Chordata > Mammalia > Rodentia > Pedetidae > Pedetes > Pedetes capensis. Next base: position 5,225 of record VMDO01000056.1, on the reverse strand, counting down.
TTTCCATCCTTACCTCAGCTTACTCACATCTTTTTTTTTTTTTTTTTGCTGTACTGGGGGTTGAACCCAGGGCCTCGCGCCTGCATGTTTTGCAAGTGCTGGACCACTGAGCTCTGGCCCCGACACATTTTTTTTTTTAACTTTTTTGAGACAGGGTCTCGCTAAATAACTCAGACTGCCTCTGGTCTCGAACTTGTGATCCTCCTATAACCGCCTCCTGAGCCGCTGGGATTACAGGTGTGCGCCACCGTGCCGGCAACTTACTCACATCCTAGAAAAAGACAAACCAACTTTCTTTGGTCCACCTTTCTTTCAAGCCACTATTTATTCTTTCTCTTCTCTTCCATCCTCAAATACTTTTCATCATAATCCAAACTGAATTGACTAGTCCTGTTTACACACACACACACACACACACACTCTCTCTCTCTGTTTATCACCCTCTCTCTCTCTCTCTCTGTCTTATGTAGCCCAGGCTGGACTTGAACTTGTGATCCTCCCCACATCCAGCTTCGTTCCTCTTCCTCACTCCTGTTCATTGTTCAGGCCACTGAGCTGCTGCTTCACCTCCATCACTACAATTACTCGTGGCAAGGTGACCAAGGACCTCAAGCACCTTGAGCAAGGCTCCTTTCGCTCTGCACCCTACTTGATGAACTTGACTTGGTAGCACCCCTGGACATTGCTCAGCGGCTGTTGACGCTCTCGTGCTTGGCAGGAGACCTCTCGTTCCTGCCCTCCATGTGCTTTCCAATTCCTCCTTCAAAAGAAATCTTTTGCCCATTTTCGAATTGAGTGGTGTGTTTTGTAGTTGTTGAATTTTAGGAGCTTTTTAGATTACACTGGATCTTATCTCTTATCAGATATATGATTTAAATGAGCTTTTCTTTTTCTTTTTCTTTTCTTTTTTTTTTTTTCAGTACTGAGACTAAAACCCAGGGCCTTGCCCATGCTAAACAAGTGCCACATCCTCAACCCTTATGATTTGGAAACATTTCCTCCCTCCCTCCCTCCCTCTCTCCCTCTCTTTGTTTGTTTGTTTGTTTCTTTCTTTCTTTCTTTCTTTCTTTCCTTTTCTCTCTCTCTTTTTTTTCTTCCAGTATCAGGGATTGGGCTGGGATTTAGCTCAGTTGGCAGGGCACTGCGCTGCAGTCTCTGAGGTCCCGAGTTCAATTCCCAGCACCGCAAAAATGGGAGAAGGATCTGGCAATCCACTCTCAAGGCAATCCCAAAACTGTCAGCCATTGAAAACCCTATGAGGGTCGCTATGAGTCGGATACCTGCTTGACAGCACCTAACAACAAGTATCAGGGATTGAACCCAGGGTCTCTTGCATGCTAGGCATGCTCCATCACTGAGCCACACCCCAGCCCCTTAGAAACAATTTTTTTTTTTGGCAGTACTGGGTGGTTGAACCCAGGGCCTCACTAATATACCACGTACCAATCTCAAGCCCTGAGAGGAACTCCCTGCGCATCGTTTACCTACCCCAGGGGAGGACACCCCCCAACCTGCACAAACCCACAGAACCTCCAACCTCCAACTCACAGAAAGCCAATGTACTTCCCACCCTCAAGGACCTGTGGGATGTGGCCCTGGCCCCGGGATCCGTGCCAGCAGACTGCAGATTCTGCCCCGTCCTGCAGCCTCCTCTCCAATGCTGCCATCTGAGAACAGCTTCTTTCACTCTGTGGGAGCAGCAACCCCCACCTCACCCGCCACGTCCAGCCCTCCCTTCCAGGCGTAGTAAGTCTCTGTGGGACTTCCTGCCACCGGGCTACCGCCTGTTTATTTGTCATCTGTTCTGTTCGAATGTCAGCTCCACCAGGGCAGGGGCTGTGTTTTCTTCACACTTGTATCTCCAGCCCCAAACAGCGTCTGGTACGTAGCAGGTGCTCAGCAAATACTTGTTGAATGAATGAATGCATGAATTTGCTGAACATGTCACACCTTGTCACGCTCCCATGCCTGCCATATGGCGTTTCTTCAGCCTGGAAACTCGAGTGCCGTTTGGACGTGGTTACCTTTGGATTGCAGTAGTTACCTTGGAATGCGTGCCCGATTCACAGAAATCCTCCTTTCCACATAGCCACAAGGGGGGGGACCCTGGGAACCCATATTTGTATTTTGTGACTCTCGTCCCAGGCTACAACCAGTTCCTGGGTGGCCCACCTGACCCATGGGCCAAGATGTCTGTCCCAGGAGTTGGAAAATGGGTTTCAGATCCCAGTCTTAGTCTGGGCTTATCTGAAAAGAAATGGATTTTTTTGTTTTTTCAGTTAGGAGCTGTGGAATGAACATCATCCACTCCTGCAGCCTAAGTAGCAGCAAAAAATCTGAAACGCAGAGAGCAGAGAATGAAAGAGGCTGTGCCCAGGAAGTGTAGTAGGCAGCATAGTAGGCGGGCTCCAGGAGCTGTTCCTTCAGCTGCCGGGAGTGGGGGCTCCCTCAGCTCACAGCAGAGTTCTGCCCTAGGAATTAACCCCATGTACAGCCTGGAAAAGTCTTCAGGCTGAACGCAGCATGATAGATGTTCACAGCCTCACATGGGCTCCAGAAAAAAATGTCCCTCAGGGCCACTGAGGAAGCAGGGCTGGGCAGAGGTAATGGAGAAGCCGCCAGGGCAGGGGTTGGGACAATGCTTCCAGGGGCTAAGCCTATCCCACCAGGCTCTCCCGCTCTGGGGGGCTGCCTTGGCCCAGGTCATATATGTCCTCCAGAGAGCAGCCCCTGGCCAACGAGCAATCTCTGCAGTGGTACAAAGGGCCAGCCCTTTCCCTTGCTGCAAGACAATACTAAAGGGCCAACAGAGCCCCTGAGCGCCCTGTGGAATTGGCAGTGGTACCCGCTGCCTGCAGTTCACCTCCTCCATCACCCCGGCCAAGAGCTCTCACTGCCTCACAGGTTGGCTCCTGAACATGCTACCAAACAAGCTTTCTGCATTCACATCTCAGACACCGATCCTGTTTCCCAGGGGACCCAGACCAAGAGCAGAGGCTGAAGGCCCAGGGGGCTGCTGGCACCACACCTGAGCCTGGTCACAGGGTGTCAGAACTGAGTCCCAGGACAGCCTCTGCCCTGGCTGGTTCTGGATAAATTAACGTTCACTAAAATGAAGTACTGGGAGATAGACCCGGCAACCCACTCCCAAAAATCAATGCGCCGTTGAAACCCCTGTGAATAGCAGAGAAGCACTGACAATAGTGTTTCGCCTGTTGTACACAGGGTCGCTATGAGTCGGATACTGACTCGACGGTACCTAACAACAACAACAACAAATGAAGTGCAGCTTGAGGGAGGGTGGGGTGGTGGTCACCGAAACACCAAGGCAGGTGAAGTGCGTCCTTGGCACTCCGCCTTTTTCTGTATCTCCCTCACACCGCCCCTCAGCTGCTCCCAGGTCTTGTGAAGAGGCCACTGAGTTGACAGGACCATCGCCATCTTAGGTAGCTCCCCTCCCTTTCAGAAACTATATAATGGCAGAGTTCTTGCGAAACTATATACTGGAAGAATTCTTGAGAAACCATATACTGGAAGAACTTTTAGCAGTTTGATTTTAACCGCCTGGCTGCCCAATTAAATTATTCATTCTTAACCATTGAATGATTACCTGTTAGCTGCCTGGTCTGCTTCTGTACCTCGCTGCTTACACAAACACAGCTATTACCTGAGTGATTGTTTGCTATAGGTCGGCTTGTTTTTTGTTCTGTTGTGATGTTCTGTTTTGACGATGCAAATCACACCCAGAACTTGGAGACTGTACACTTGCCAAAATTTGCCTTTATAAGCCCCCAGTAACTGTTCCTCTGGGCCACGGATTTTGGAGAGACACTAGGCCTCCATGGCCAACTGCTCAATAAAGACTCCCTTTAATTGGCTTTTTGCTCCTTGTGGTGTGTTTCTGATCTCGGGTTACAGCACTCTGAGGTATGACGCCTGCACGCTGCCCGGCTTCACTAAAGCACTGGCTGAGCTCCCCTCCGTGCCTCTCGCCTCATTTTGCAGTCCTGGTCCCCTCTGCCCAGGTCCTTCACTTGGCCCTTCCTGTTCCTTGGGCTGCAGGTGTTTCTTCCTTTGAGAAGAGCGCAGCTCAGACCCCATTTATAGTCTGGAAAAGTCTCCAGGCTGAAGGCCTGTGAGCGTCATAGATGCTCACAGCCTCAGCTGGGCTCCAGAAAAAATTGTCCCTGGGGGCCACTGAGGAAGCCGAGGTGGGCAGAGGTCATGGAGGGGCAGCCAGGGCTGGGGCTGGGGCAGTGCTGCCCAGGCTGAGCTGCACTGTTCCCACCCCCAACCCCACCAGCCTCTCTGGCCCTCCGGGTGGGTTCCTGGCACCCCTCTGCTCCCTAGGCAGCGAAGGTGACGGCGGGGCTGGGGACCCGCGCTGGGGCGGGGACACGGTGTCCTCACTGCGCCCCGCTTCCCGGCCTCCCTCCCTGGGGGGCTGGCCAGTCCCCTCCTGGCTGCCAGATGGGCGACGCCACTCAGTTTGGCCAGAGCTGGCTGCACGCATGGAAGCGCGGTGGGTGGCAGCACCCTTGCTGGCTTCCCCAGGGGACGCTGAGGGGCCCCGTGCGCCGGAGCCCCCAGTCGGGCCTCTGATGGCGCCTGGTCAGCGCCCACAGACAGGAGCCCCAGGAGGAGCAAGGGGGAAAGCGGAGGGGTGACGCCCGGGGTGCACATGGCCAGAGACCTCTGTCGCTGGGGATCCCTGGCGACGTACCGCTGCCCTCCAGGAGCACCAGCCTTGCTCAGGGGCGCCCGCCCCCTATCGGTCCCTCTCCGTCCCTATCCACGGCCTGAATGGCGTCCAGCTCCCTCCTCCCCAGACCTAGGGGTCCCTTGGCACTTACATGCTGGTTGCCTGCCAGGTGTGTGTCTGTCCAGCAGGCCTCACCTTGTTGTATTTGTTGTTAGGTGCCCTCCAGTCAGGCTTTTCAATGGCTGATTGTCTTGGGAGTGGGCTGCCAGGTCCTTCTCCCATTTTAAGCGGTGCTAAGGATGGAGTCAGTTGGCCAAGTAACTGACTTGGCCAACTGACTGGAAGAGATCCATATTTGTGCCTGTTCCCAAAAAAGGGGATCCGACTGAATGTGCAAACTATCGGACAATATCATTAATATCACACACCAGCAAAATTCTACTAAAGATCATTCAGAAGTGACTGCAGCAATACATAGACAGGGAATTACCGGAAAATCAAGCGGGATTCAGAAGAGGGCGGG
>VMDO01000055.1:388465-523689 GCA_007922755.1 Pedetes capensis | reverse complement strand
TGGATAACACTTCGGAAAATGGGAATACCAGAACACCTAATTGTGCTCATGAGAAATCTGTACATGAACCAGGAGGCAGTTGTTCGAATAGAACAAGGAAACACTGAGTGGTTTAAAGTTGAGAAAGGTGTGCATCAGGGCTGTATACTTTCACCCTATCTCTTCAATTTATACGCTGAGCAAATAATCCGAGAAGCTGTACTTTATGAGGAAGAATGCAGCATCAAGATTGGAGGAAGACTCATTAACAACCTGCGTTATGCAGATGACACAACTCTGCTTGCTGAAAGTGAAGAGGATTTAAAACATTTACTGATGAAGATCAAAGATCATAGCCTTGAATATGGGTTACAACCAAACATCAACAAAACAAAAATCCTTGTGATTGGGTCAGCACGCAACTTCACAATAAATGGAGAAAAAACTGAGGTTGTCCAAGATTTTGCTTTGCTTGGCTCTATGATCAACACACATGGAAGCAGCAGTCAAGAAATCAAAAGATGCATTGCTCTAGGAAAAGCTGTAGCAAAAGATCTCTTTAGAGTATTGAAAAGCAAAGATGTCACATTGAAGACGAAGGTGCGTCTGACTCATGCCATGGTATTTTCAGTCACATCCTATCGTTGTGAAGCTGGACATTGAACAAGGGAGACAGGAAAAGAATTGATGCTTTTGAATTGTGGTGCTGGAGACATCTATTGAATATACCATGGACTGCCAAAAGAACCAACAGATCTGTCCTAGAAGAAGTGCAACCAGAGTGCTCCTTGGAAGCAAGAATGGCCAGACTGCGTCTTACGCATTTCAGACATGTAGTCAGGAGAGATCAATCCCTGGAGAAGGACATCATGTTTTGGAGAGTGTCAGGTCAACGCAAAAGAGGAAAACCCTCCACCAGATGGATTGACACAGTGTCTACAACAATGGGCTTAAACATAAATAAGATCATTTGCCTGGCACAGAATCAGCAAGTGTTTTGACCTGCTGTACATAGGGTCGCTATGAGTCGGACTCGACTTGACGGCACCTAACAACAACAACAACATCCTTCAGTGTGACCTTCTCAATCCTGTCCTCCAGCATCTCCACATGTATTAGCCAGTTTTCTGATGATGTAACAAATACTTTTGATGAATGAATTAAAATGGGGAAAAGGTCCATTTTGGCTCATGGGTTTAGCCCATCGTCAGGTCATCGTTTGGGGTCCTATGGCGAGGCTAAATATCATGGCAGGACATGAACAGTGGAGCAAGCCTGCTCACCTCATAGTGTCGGGAAGCAAAAAGAAAGAGAAAAGGGCCAGGAGCTTGGTATCTCCCTCAAGAGCACATCCTCAAAGACCTAAATTCCTTGTGCTAGGCTCCACCCTTTAAAGGTTCTATCACCTCCCAATTGTGCCATCCACTGGCATTGAAGCCTTTAACATATGACCTTTGGGGGACATTCAAGATCCAAACTATGGCACCTCCTCTTACTAAATCTGCATTTGGGTATCGTACAGGCCACTCTTGTCTTACTAAAGAGATTGCTGAGCCCCATGGCTGCAGGGGCCACATCATTCATATTTGCCAACCTCCAGTGCCTGGCTCAAACAAGTTTGCTTAATTAATATTTTTGAATGAAATAATTTTCCCAAGTCAAAGATTATTCTGGCCCAGACTTAAATTATTTCTCATTAGATAAATAAATATTAGTTTTAAGCTATTAAATGACAGATTTCCCCTTTCTCTAAGCGTGTGTGTGTGTGTGTGTGTGTGTGTGTGTGTATCACCATATATATGTTTTCTTTTGGCCACAGAGTGCTGTTACACTTAATTCACAGATCTATTCTCCCTGTCAATTTTCATCCAAAAGGACACAGATTGTTTGATAAGAACTCCTATTATTCAGGCTGCCTACTCCTGACATTCTCTCTACTATCAAATCTGATCTGCATTTCAGCTCTATTTCTAGTGTCAATTCCTCCATGCAGTTCCTCCGGTTATGTTCAACCACATGCTCCCACCCTGGTTGGTTTGGACTTAAATTCCATAACATTTTCACGAAGGGTACTGTCACGTCCTACCACGCATAATCATCAGCAGGGTAATTCATATTTTTTCTCTCTTCCTCCCCCCTTTACCCTCTCACTCCATTAGCTTATGAAACTGTACTGTGACATTTGAGACTTAAGGACATGGGTACCTTAAGAGAAGCATGATGTAAGGAAAAAGGCAATAGATCTGGAGTAAGAACAACTTAACTTTGTCTGAAATGGAATTTCTGTATGACCTAAAAAAATATGAACCTGAACAGAGCTAGAGTTCCTTACCCATAAATTCAGAGTATTCTTACCTGCCTCACAGGATTGTAAAGCCTAAGTGTATCTTACTTGCAGAGTACCAGGTTCTTCTATGCAAAAACTGTGTTGTCATGTTAGCATCCATAAAGTCTGTCCCTATATTGCTATTACTATTTCCAAAATCTAAAATTTTCACTCAGTGAGAATTTTATCATCACCCCTTATACACAAAAATGTCACTGCTACTCATATAAAATACCAACCCCTCGAATTTGAACAAGGCCAAGCTGTTTAGGTAAACTTAACACTATGTATTTAAACAAGTGGTGCTTAGCCCAGGTTGCTGTGGGACAAGACATGACTTATCCTGAGATGTCCTTGCTACTGTTTAGGAGGTAGGCCTTTTTGTTGCTGTTAGATGCTGAGAAGTCAGATCTGGTTCACAGTGACCCTATATACGATAAAACAAAACATTCCCCAACTTGGCCAGGCACACGACCTTTTACGTTTAAGCCTGTTGTTGCAGCCACTGTGTCAATCCATTTAGTTGAGAGTCTTCCTTTTATTCATTGGCCCACCACTCTCCCAAACGTGATATCCCTCTCCAGGGATTGGCCCCTCCCCACAACATGTCCAAAATATGTCAGATGCAACCTAGCCATCCTTGCTTACAAGGAGCAGTGGGGCATGATAAGTGATTAAGTAACAATTTGCAATGATGGCTTGCATAGTCTGATCAGAGATTCTCTAGAATTCTGTTGCTGTTATTGTTCTTATATTTTCTAACCTGAACATGCAGAAAATTTACCTTTTCATGTCACGATGGAGACCATACACCTCCTCATGTCTCTTCGTGCAATCTCTGGGCCCATACTGTCTGATCCATTATGTCCCAGAGAGCTGTTTCTGAAACACTTTTCTCATCCTTCTATGTTCCTTCCTCCTAGAATTCCATTCCACATTCAACACAAATGTATCTTTGCCATGGAGAGATACCTAATGGTTTTCTTTGACATTTTAGATTATATTAGGCAATTAAAATTATAAATAAGGTAAATTATTTTATCATTGTATATATCTCATCCCATAAAACTGGATGTGCATCTTATAAAATGTAGGTTTTCATTTATTATAAATATTGATAGACCAAACTTATTTTCTTCATACAGTTTTTTAAAAAGAATATTGAGTACCCATTGTACCTCCAAAATTCTTATCAAGCATGTTCTAAGAGATCCCTTAGTAGATAAGCAGCAAGTTTTTTTTGCGGGTTTTTTTTGTTTTTTGTTTTTTGTTTTTTTTTTACCTTGCCCAAGCTTATGCATTGGAGTATGTTCTCTATCTTTTCTTCTAAGAGTTTTAAGGGTCCAGGTTTTATGATGAGGTCTCTGATAAATTTTGAGGTGATATATATATATATTTTTTGGGCAGTACTGGAGGTTGAACCCAGGGCCTTGCACTTTCATGTTTTACAAGTGCTGTACCACTGAGCTGCACCCGCACCCCTTGTTTTTTCACTTTTTTTTGAGATAGAGTCTTGCTAAATTAGATAGACTGCCTCTGGACTCAAACTTGTGATCCTCCAGCCTCTGACTCCCAAGCCGCTGGGATTATAGGTGTGTGTCACATGCTTGGCTTTGCAGCAAATATTTTTAAATGAGTGGATATTTACCTACGCTGTCCAATTAAGGTAGCCACTTGCTGTATGTAGCTATTTGAATTTATACTTATTTACTTATTTTATTAGTAATTTTAACGTACAACTTAATGGGTTTCATTATGACATTTCTATGCATGCATTTCATTGTACATTGCCCACATTAACTCCCCTTTTACCCTCTCATGACCCTCCTCCCCTGCTATTTAAATTTAAGTTAACTGAAATAACATAAAACATTCAGCTCTAGCCCCATCTCAAGTGCTCAATAGTCACAAGTGGCTGGTGGCTAAGGTATCCAGCAGTGCCGTTACAGGACACTTATAACACAGCTGGAGGCTCTGTTGGACAGTCGTGGATTCAGTGAATGAGTGAATGAATGAATGAATCAATGAACCTATAAGCCAACAGGAGGCTCCTCTCTGATTTCTATGATGGATCGGTCTGAGTGACAGGACCATTTTGCCTGTTTGGAAATAAGTGTCACAAAGCCAGGCACAGTGGTGCACGCCTGCAATCCCAGTGACTCAGGAGGCGGAGGTGGGAAGATCGCTAGTTCGAGACCAGAGGCAGTCTGTGTTAACTTAGTGAGACCCTGTCCCAAAAAGCAAGAAAATGGGCTGAGGGTGCAGCTCAGTGGTCCAGCACTTGCAGAGCATGCAGGCGCGAGGCCCTGGGTTCAACCCCCAGTACTGCAAAAAAAAAAAAAAAAGAAAGAAAGAAAGAAAGAAATTGTCACATGGAGAGTGCCAGAGCTTGGATTACTTTGGAAGTGTGAACAAAGCAAGCACGTCCTCCAGGTGCAGGTGCCCCCTCTCAGCTGACAGACGTGGCAGGGACGCCTCCCAGCTTCAAATCATCTAATTCTCACCAGTTATGTTCCCAAAGGGTGCCTGGCCAGAACACGGCCGTCAGCCCCACCCAGAGCTGTTTCCCAAGTCTTTCTTCTTCCAGATCTGCAAAGATTAATTCCTGGCAGATAATCTTTTGTGTGGATTCCTGGACCCAGGCTGGCTGCAGCTGTTCCCAAATGTGACATCAACCCCTGCTTTCTGAGGCAGGCTTACTTATTTATTTCTTTATGTGTGAAGCTAATCGTCTTGATTGTGACACACAAAAAAGCATTTGCCTTGAAGTCTTGGCTGCTGCGCCCCACCATTCTGCCTTGCTGTGAGCGAGGCCTTCCTGAGGTGCATCTTGCTAGGATCCAATGTGTCGAATCCCACTTTTGGAATTCAGCTTCATTCCGCTCCGCAGCAGAGTCTGGACATGAGTAGCCTGCATAGTTGGATTTCTCTATTAGCCTGACTCTTCTGGAAAACAAAATCTATGACTTTATTTGGGAAGTGCACACCCAGCATAGAGAGGAAGAAGGGAAGCAAAGGCAAGGTGGCCTGTGGCTCCAGGTGAGGTGACGCATCCCTAGGGCCCTGAAGTTACCACAGGTGTCTCTATGAACAATATCGTCAGGCAGCCAAGCCTTGTCAAGGAGAGTACCGCAAAGATCTGCAGCATGGAGAAGCTACAAGGAGAAGGCTAGGAGGGGCATCTACCCACCTACCTCCTGCCCACCCCTGTTCCCATGGATCTCCTTGTCGGTGGAGAGGTTGTTGTTGTTGTTAGGTGCCACTGAGTCATGTCCGACTCATAGCGACCTTCATAGGGTTTTCAATGGCTGATGGTTTCGGGATTGCCTCGGGAGTGGATTACCATGTCTTTCTCCCATTTTTTGCAGTGCTGGGAATCACTCAGGACCTCAGAGACTGCAGAGTGGTGCTCTACCAAGGGAGCTAAATCCCAGCCCCCATGGAGAGGTTGTTGTTGTTGTTGTTAGGTGCCATCAAGTCGGTATCCGACTCATAGTGACCCTCATAGGGTTTTCAATGGCTGACTGTTTCGGAATTGCCTTGGGAGTGGATTGCCAGTCTTCTCCCATTTTTGCGGTGCTGGGAATTGAACTCGGGACATCAGAGACTGCAGCGCAGCGCTCTACCAACTGAGCTAAATCCCAGCCCCCATAGAGAGGTAGCTCAGTTGGTAGAGCACTGCGCTGCAGTCTCTGAGGATGCGAGTTCAATTCCCAGCACCGCAAAAATGGGAGAAGGACCTGGCAATCCACTCCCAAGGCAATCCCGAAACAATCAGCCATTGAAAACCCTATGAGGGTCGCTATGAGTCAGATACTGACTTGACAGCACCTAACAACGTGGAGAGGTAATACCTCCCAAATCCCAGGTTACACAAAGGTCCCTTCAGCAGCAGCTCGGATGCCAGATCTCAGCCCCTTAGGATGCATGTTGAAAGCAGACAGGCATTTCACTGTGGATGGGCTTGGTGTGGAGGGCACATGAGCCAGGCAGGCTCAGGACTTCCAGCCACCTCCTAGATCTTCAAAGGCTGCAATGCTTTGGAAGGGAGGAGACATTTAGATCGTCAAGGGGATCCAAAAGTGCACCAGATTTCTTAGTCCAGTACAGCTTCTCCGCTTACGTGTTTGCAGGATTCAACTTCAACAGTTGTTGTTGTTGTTGGGTGCCATCGAGTCCGACTCATAGCGACCCTACGTACAGCAGATCAAAACACTTGCCGATTCTGTGCCAGGCACATGATCTTATTTATGTTTAAGCCCATTGTTGCAGACACTGTGTCAGTACATCTGGTAGAGGGTTTTCCTCTTTTGCATTGACCTGCCACTCTCCAAAACATGATGTCTTTCTCCAGGGATTGATCTCTCCTGACTACATGTCTGAAATGCGTAAGATGCAGTCTGGCCATCCTTGCTTCCAAGGAGCACTCTGGTTTTACTTCTTCTAGGACAGATCTGTTGGTTCTTTTGGCAGTCCATGGTATATTCAATAGACATCTCCAGCACCACAATTCAAAAGCATCAGTTCTTTTTCTGTCTCTCTTGTTCAATGTCCAGCTTTCACAACCATATGATGCCACTGAAAATACCATGGCACGAGTCAGACGCACCTTCGTCTTCAATGTGACATCTTTGCTTTTCAATACTCTAAAGAGATCTTTTGCCACAGCTTTTCCTAGAGCGATGCGTCTTTGGATTTCTTGACTGCTGCTCCCACGGGTGTTGATTATAGAGCCAAGCAAAGCAAAATCTTAGGCAACCTCAATCTTTTCTCCATTTATTGTGAAGTTGCATACTGACCCAGTTGTAAGGATTTTTGTTTTGTTGATGTTTTGTCACAATCCATAATGAAGGCTATGTTCTTTGATCTTCATCAGTAAATGTTTTAAATCCTCTTCACTTTCAGCAAGCAGAAACTTCAATCGCAGGAATTATTACTTTTAAATAGAAAAATGTATCCCTCCCAAGTCTCTTCAAAGTCATGCTATTCTGATAGAAAAGGCCTTAGAATTGAGCAAATCCTTCTCCCCAAAACTGGCATACATGAAAATTAATGCTGAATAATTGGTGTCTGACAAATTCTAAAGACCACTTGCTATAAGTGTGCTGGCCCCTTCCAGCCAACCAAAGAAAGGGACTTCAGTTCTCTGGTGCTTTGATTTGATCTCTGCTCCATAGGGAAGTAACAGCTGTGTGTGGATTGATGGAGAAATGAGCATGGAGCGGTGGCACCTGGACTCAGCAGTCTTCCCTGGGTCTCCTTCTCTAGGAAGAAGGCTGAGAGCTCCCAGGAGCTGTTGTTGTTGTTCTTGGGTGCCCTCGATCAGTATCCGACTCATAGCGGCCCTATGTACAACAGGCGAAACACTATTGTCAGTGCTTCTCTGCTATTCATAGGGTTTTCAATGGTGGATTGATTTTTGGGAGTGGGTTGCCAGGTGTCTCCCAAGCCTACAGTATCTAGTGTTCCCAGGCAGTCTCCCATCCAAGTACTAACCAGACCCAACCCTGCTTAGCTTCCAAGATCTGACAGGATCAGATGCCACAGGGCTACAGCTACAGGCTCCCAGGATCAAGAGGCCATGAAAACCTAACCCTAAAGGCAGGTTGAGGAGGCTCTAGATCTTCACGGAGGGGAGGCCCAGAGGCTGGGAAGGGTGAAACTTGAGGCCTCTCACGTCCTAAAAGCTAACAGGAGGAGGAGGAGGAAGAGGAAAGTCAATGTGTGCAGGAAAATGAGGTCTGAGTTCACTGGGGAGAGGGATGAAAGCACCTCATGCAATGTGGGGAAGCCTAGCCTAGGGGACCCCAAAGATAATGGTCTTTAGTGGTTTGAAGACAACTTAATGAAAGTCAGCAGCATCAGTCATATCAAGGGCATGAGAGAAGTACTAATGTTGTTCAGCGGAACATTGATGTCATCATATTTGTTTTGTCATTTGGGAAGCTTTGTACAAGATGGAATTGGGCTGGGCGCAGTGATACACGCCTGTAATCCCAGCAACTCGGAAGGCAGAGACAGGGGGATCCCAAGTTCTGAGACCAGAGCCAGTCTGCGTAATTTATAGAGAACTTATCTCAAAAAGTAAAAAAAAATGGGCTGAGGGTACAGCTCAGTGGTCCAGCACTTGCAAAGCATGTAAACACGAGGCCCTGGGTTCAACCCCCAGTACTGGAAAAAAAAAAGATGGAATTGGAATAGATCTTCTAGAAGAGAAGAAAGCAGTTTGGAAGATCACATAGCCAATAGACAGCTACTATGCAGCCTAACAAGGGGTCCAGCTAACCCTTGGCCAGACTCCTGACCCTCAGAAACTGGGAGGCAGTAAACACATGTGGCTAGGTCCGTGGTAATCCTGGGACGCAGCAATAGGTAACTAGATGGAGGGCTAGAGATCCAGAGAGCAGAATGAGCATGCTCCCACGAACCAGGTCCGTCACCTGCTACTGTCCCATTGCAGACTGCCCTAGTGAGTGCGAACAATATCCTTAAACGATCCACATACCATCTCTCTCTTTAAACATATTTTTAGGAGATCTTCGACCTGCACTTCAGAAGCATCTTAAAAGGGGAGTTTCAAAACCACTCAACTTTATTTATACAAGGAACATGCACAGTAGTCGCTGATTCCCCTGGATACACTTCGTGACAAGTCTCCCCATCTGTGAATAACCACCAAGGCACAGTGGCTCCCTGCCTGTGCTGCAGCTCAAGTGCACCAGCATTTTAATTCTGGCAAGCTCTCAGCCTCACTGATTGCCCACTTCCTTTCTCGGGGTGGACAGGCACACGCGCATGCGCAAGCGCACGCACAAGCGCTGCCGCTGCTGCCACTGTTCCCTTGCCACTGCTATTCCACAACCATGCAAAAATTGTCCAGGGGAGCTGGACTTCCTGCCTAAATATTCTTTTCCCAATGCCCTCTGCCAGACTACTGTTGGGGGAGGGACTTAACCCTCCTCTTGCCCTTGGTGGGAAGACGGCCAAGGTTCTGTCTGAATGACTGGTTTACAGTGCTTTCCCTTCTATGGCACTTTCAAATACCTCCTGAACTACAAAAGTGAGGGTTATGTTCTCTTTTCCCGGCAACATCTCCCACTTGGGAGCTAGGAACCCTTTCATGCGCACTAGACAAGGTTTATGGTGATTCTTTGTGCATTCAAGACCAGGTAGCCTTTCCAGGTTGTTGGTTATTTTCATTTCATACAATTTAATCATTACACTTTATGATGTCAACTTGAGAACAGAGTAAGAGTCAAGGTTTTAAGTAAAGAATGTAGTTCCCGCACGGGGGATGACAAAGTTCATCATAGCTACAATAAGTCAAGGGCCTTACAAAGTATTATGTCTGTGCGGGGATTTTAGTGCCGATCGTATTTGGATCTCACTGTACCCTCCAAGAGGTGTTCAGGAATAGTCCCATTTCATAGATAAGGAAGACATTTAGACTTTTGTGAGCCTCAACTGATAAGTGGTAGAACTGCCTCTCTCTCAAGTTCTTGGTCTTTGTAAAAATGGGACTTCAACTTGAAAAGTGGCACCGAATCCATCTAACTTGCATCGTCAATAAATCCTAGTGTTGTTTCTGCTACTCTTTCTTGTAATCTACCTTTTGTATTTTCATGGTGCAGTTTAATTATCCAAACACACAAAAAATGGTATCAACACTGAAATTTTGTTTCTATCTCAAGATACTTCAAAATTATAGTGAAAATTATTTTTCGGTAAAACTTTCTAAATTTATATGCAAAGACTAAACAAATGAGGATGATAACCCATTCCAAAATGATGAGCCACTCCTCCTTGGTAACACATGTTTATATCTCTCGCTCTTTTCTGTGCTCTTAGCCCTTCTTTGAGAATTTTTGAGTATCTTAAACTCTTAAAAGATAAAAATGAATAATAAAAATGTTTCATGTCTATAATTATCTGTATTAGATTGAATGGCTTCCTAAATTTTCATGAAACTATACAACATCTAGTTTCATTAAAAAACTTCAAAATTTCCACTACGCTCTTCTCCAACAAGATCCTTTCTACCATTTTCAATTTGTATTCTGAAAACTAAAAAACAAGTATGTTCCCAACCCACTGAATCCTTTGATGAGAGCAACAGGTTAATTTGCAAGCAGATGAATGAACTGTACATCATCAGACTTCTCCTCCACTGCAATTTCTGTCCCTTGGCTCCTAGGTATCATGGATTACAGGAAGAAGGTAAACGTGTGTCTGTCACAGATGGAAAGATGAAAGTCAATGTTAAAAAATGATACATTCCTACATTCTTATAAATGTTATCATGAGGGTGAGTACATGGCATCACAGTAGAAAGTTGTATCCATGAAAGGATTCAATCACATTCTACATAGGACTGTCCTTTTATTTTCTCTGACCCCACACAAGAGCACCATAAAGCAGTAAGTGGTAGTGGAACTAGCTCTATGGCTACAGAATAGAATGTCACACACATTCCTGAATACCCAATTCCAACCAAGGTAAAAACACTATTCTCAGGTATCTGTGATGGCTCTAGCCTGCATGAGATTGAAGAGGATATTTTTCTATGAAGGAACAGTAATAATAATCTAGCCACTATTTTTTCCTCAATAAAGAAACTGCAAGAGAGAGAGGACAATTTCCAGGGCTGGATTCAAGGAAGAGCACAGTCACTTATAGAAAGTACAGAAAGGCAAGTGCTTCTCCTTGAGATTAAGACTAAAATACTCCAGATGCGGGAAAAAAAAAGATCAAAGGGAGCTTTCAGCACTAGTGAAAAGACTGCATCCATCTCTTGGCTATTGTGAAAAATGCTTCGATGAACATGGGATTGCAAATATCATGCAAATGTCTCTTCAAGATCCTCATTTCACTTTTTTTTATATACGCCAGGAAGTATGATGGAGGGATCATATGATAATTCCATTTTTCATTTTTTGAGTAACTTCCATATTATTTTCTGACTGCACTATTTTACATTCCCACCAACAATATGCAAGGCTTCTAATTTCTGCACATCCTCACCAGCTGTATTAGTCAGATTTCTAACACTATACTGAAATTTCTGAGGCAATTAACTTACAAAGAGAAAAAGATTGTTCTGGCTTATGATTTTGGAGGTCCTAATACATGATCAGGGGCTGAGATTTAGCTCAGTTGGTAGAGTGCTGCTCTGCAGTCTCTGAGGTCCTGAGTTCGATTCCCAGAACTGCAAAAGTAGGAGAAGGATATGGCAATCCATGCCCGAGGCAATCCCAAAACAGCCATTGAAAACCCTCTGAGGCTCACTATGAGTCGGATACGACTCAATGGCACCTAACAACAACAACAATACATAATCAAGTGGCCTCAAAGCTTCAGTTGTTGGTCAGGGCAGCACATCATGGCAGGAACACGTGGCAGGAAGAAACTGCTAACCTCAACAACCAGGAAGCATAGGGAGAGAGGCCTGGACTGGAGCATGCCCCCAATGAGCCAAGTCCATCCACTAGGCCCCTCTCAAAGGTTTCCCCATCTCCCAATAGCACCACCTTGGAGACCAAACCTTTAATACATGAGCCTTTGATGGACAGTCAAAATCCAAACAACAGCACTGGCTTAACTTTTGCTTTTTGGTAATAATCAGCCTAACCAATGTACGTAATATCTTGTTTTGGTTTTGATTTGAAATGCCCATCAGCGGCTGAGTAGGAAAAGAAAATGTGTTATACTGTATACATACAAAGGAATATCATGCAGCTTTAAAAAAGGAAATATTGCCAATGTGGCAAGATGGGTGAACCTGGAAGACATTAAGCCACCTGACACAAGCCGGTCACAGAAGGACAAATACTTCATGATTCCACCTATATGAGGTTGCTAAAATACCCAAACTCACAGAAACAGAGCATAGAATGGTGGTTAGGGATTTGCTGTCCAGTAAACATAGAAGTTTCCATTACACAAGATGGAGATCTTCTGGGCAACAGTGTGTCTATTGTCGTTGTTAGGTGCCATCCATTGGGTGTCCAACTTATAGCAACCCTACGTACAACACCTGAAACACTGTTGTCAGTGCTTTTCTGCTCTTCGTAGGGTTTTCAATGGCGGATTGATTTTGGGGGCTGCCGGGTCCTTCTCCCAAGCCTACAGCATCTGCTGTTCCCAGGCGGTCTCCCATTCAAGTCTTAGGCACATCCGACCCTGCTTAGCTTCTGAGATCTGACAGGATCAGACGCCACAGTGATGCAGCTGCAGACAGCATGTCTATATTTAAGAATATTGAGTTGTGTACTTAAAAAACAAATTGTGAGACTCAATCTCACGTTGATTGTTTTGACCAAAAATGTTTTAAAGGCCGTGGTTTCTAGGACAGTGAATAGTAAGTGCTAGAACCTAGCAATCACTGCTGTTTGGGAAAAAAAAAAGGACCCTGTTAAGCGTATTAATGATTTATTGCATGGAGGGCAGATGACCTGGGATGCCACGAACTGATTCCTAACCCACAACAGTGTCGGAATCCCTGTGCAGCCATAAGCCCTCAGCTGCAAGCACTGTTCTCTGCACTCTTCCTGACCGGAGCTCAGGTCAGAGAGCAGAAGGGCTGAGTGGAGCGGACGTGGAAATGCAGAGGCCTGTTCTAAAGAAATCCAGTGACATCACTCATGACCTCTCAGCTTCAAGGATAATATTGACAGCCTCAGGACAAGTCCCTCTCATGAGGACAGCTGTGTCCTTGCAGAGCCTTAGACTGACCCCTGCTGAGCACCAGTGGAGCAGAGCAAGGCTGGGAGGAAAGAGGGCCTTTCCTGAGGTTTTCTAGTCACTCCAATATATTTGTTGTTGTTGTTGTTGTTAGGTGCCGTCGAGTCAGTATCTGACTCATAACGACCCTGCGTACAATAGGGGAAACACTATTGTCCATGCTTCACTGCTGTTCATAGGGTTTTCAATGGTGGATTGATTTTTGGGAGTGGGTTGCCAGGTCCTCCTCCCAAGCCTACAGCACCTAGGGTTCTTAGGCGGTCTCCCATCCGAGTACAAGCCAGGCCTGACCCTGCTTAGCCTCTGAGATCTGACAAGATTAGATGCCACAGGACTACGGCTGCAGGCATATATATATACACACACATATATAGCTACCTAGATGCTATTAAATATATATATACATATATATAAATACATATGTATGTATATATATACACATATATACACATATATATGTGTATGTGTGTATATATATATATTGTTGTTGTTGTTGTTGTTAGGTGCCTTCGAGTCGGTATCCGACTCATAGCGACCCTCTGTACAACAGGGGAAACACTATTGTCAGTGCTTCTCTGCTGTTCATAGGGTTTTCAATGGCAGATTGATTTTTGGGAGGGGGTTGCCAGGTCCTTCTCCCAAGCCTACAGCACCTGGTGTTCCCGGCAGTCTCCCATCCAGGTACTAACCAGGCTCGACCCTGCTTAGCTTCCGAGATCTGACGGGATCGGATTCCACAGGGCTACTGCTGCAGGCCTATATATATATATATATATGTATGTATATATATATGTACACACACACACATATATACACCTTTATGGGAAATGCTTCTTAACATGGAAGTATGCCAGGGTTTTATGCCTGACATCATTTTCCTGTTTTCTACTACTTTTTGTCTGGCATTACTTTAAATCAGTCCTGACTTTGTTTTTCATCATGCCTCATCTTTCTTGTCCAACCAGGCAAGCTGGGATACAAAATGGCAGTAATGACTTGCAGATTTTCAGATACTTGTCCAGGCCTGTGGTTGCGATCCTATGACCGTTCTGCGAGGTATATATTTTCTCCACATTCAGAGGAGAAAAGTGTCATCTGGGAAATGCAGCAACTGGAGCAAGGTCACTTGTTTAATTGACAACATGTAGTGCTCCAGGGTAGGCCCGTGACTCCAAAGCCAGACCACTCGGCTCTGGACAGTGTAGCTGCTGATTAGGAGAGCCCAGTCTCCCTAGCACTGGGTAGTGAGCCTCAGCTGTTTCGTGTGACCTATTTCCATCCCCTCTTCTGCATTGTGCGTTTGTCCATCATTTTACGTTCGGTCTGCTTCTGTTTTGTTCCCTTAGACAGTCAGCCTGTACGTCAGACTTAACTAATTGGCCTTGTGCTTTGGCAACCTGCCACCCATCAGTCGGTGGAGAGGTATTGAAGCCCACCATAATGCAAGCCCCAAGCAGGCAGTTGTTGTTGTTGTTGTTAGGGACCGTTGAGTCAGTATCCAACTCATGGAGACCCTGCGTACAACAGTTGAAACACTATTGTCAGTGCTTCTCTGCTATTCATAGGGTTTTCAATGGTGGATTGATTTTTGGGAGTGGGTTGCTGGGTCCTTCTCCCAAGCCTACAGTACCTGGCACTCCCAAGCGGTCTCCTCTCCAAGTACTAAACAGGCCCGACCCTGCTTAGCTTCTGAGATCTGACAAGCAGGCAGTTGTTGTTGTTAGTTGCGGTCAAGTTGGTATCCAACTCATAGCGACCTGCATAGGGTTTTCAATGGCTGACTATTTCAGGATTGCCTTGGGAGTGGATTGCCAGGTCCTTCTCCCATTTTTGCGGTGCTGGGAATTGAACTCGGGACCTCAGAGACTGCATGCAGCGTAGCGCTCTACCAACCGAGCTAAATCCCAGCCCCTCAGAGAGAAAACAAAAGAAGAGAGATGCCATCCCCTGAAACAGGACACTGGCATTGCATCTGCACCTGCCAAGGGAGGCCTGAGAGCAGGGGATGGGAAAGAGAATGGGAACAAAAGTCAGTTCCACAGGCCCTTGGGGAGGTGATGCTCAGTCAATCCATTAAGCTAAACTGGAAGGGATTATTTCAGGAAGTATTTCACGGCAGCTGTGAAAAGAATTGGTTGACAGACAGGAATTTGAAAGATATGTAAGGGAGCAGAGCATAAGTCACTTTACAAAATGTAGAAAGGCAAAATGAGCAAGGTTGAGGGAGGTATAAATCAGGAAAACCACCTGATCTAGGCCTAGATGCTATTAGAAATTTGAATATAATTAAGATTCTGGGCCTAGATGCTATTAAAAATTTTAATATAATTTCTATACAGTGAGCAAGGGGAATAATATATTAATACCAAGGTGCATAAGGGGCTGGGATTTAGCTCAGTTGGTAGAGCGCCACGCTGCAGTTTCTAAGGTCCCGGGCTCGATTCCCAGCATCACAAAAATGGGAGAGAGACTTGGCAATCCACTCCCAAGGCAAACTTGAAACAATCAGCCACTGAAAACCCTATGTGGGGTGCTATGAGTCGGACACGACTCAATAGCACCTAACAACAACAAAGGTGCATAACAGAAGATCATGATATTTGTAAGATTTTTTAAGACAAAATATCTTGTCATATTATATATGACTTTGTTGTACATAACTTGTGATGATGGAATAGTTATATCCATTTGTATCTAATGAAATAAACAAAGTGGCAAATCTTGGCTTTTCCTTTTTAAAAATGATTTCAGAAAAATTCTCAAACCTATTGCTCCATTGCTATCCTTCATTCCCCAGACGGATTAAACCTGATTCCAGTTATCTTTGCTTTTCACCCTGTTTTGCTTCATTTTGCTCAGGTCAGTGGTACCAGCCACTTTTCTAATGTAGTGTCAATGGTTAAATGAGAAGATTGCTTGCTTTTGATGGCCCTGTGAAATTAAAGATGAATATTTCCAGTGGATAAATCCAAATATAATACACAAAATAATACAAGGACACACAGTGATTCAACATAGAAATGAACAAGATTGGAGAGCTGAGCTGACCAAAGGCCAACTCAAAAGTAAAACCCAAAAGAATTAGCCCTGGCAAAACCTATTAGGAATTTTAATTCCATTCCTTTCTTTTATGCCAGGTGGTGGTGGTGGTGGTGGTGGTGGTTGTTGTTGTTGTTGTTGTTGTTAGGTGCCATCGAGTCGGTATCCGACTCATAGCAACCCTCATAGGGTTTTCAATGGCTGACTGTCTCGGGATTGCCTTGGGAGTGGATTGCCAGGTCCTTCTCCCATTTTTGCGGTGCTGGGAATTGATCTCGGGACCTCAGAAACTGCAGCGCAGAGCTCTACCAACTGAGCTAAATCCCAGCCCCTTTATGCCAGGGACTCATCCATGAATCTACGTAAATGAGACAAATGGAATTCTTGCTTGTGAGTCTTTCCACCTGGAATCAAGGAAATCTGCATAGCAGAAGGTCCTTTACTCCCATTTCTTCATCAATTTTTAGTTACTATATACAGTATATTCATTTGATATTGTTTATAGTATACTTTCTGTTATTTAAAATTTTTCATAATACTCTAAGGTAAGAAAGTTGGTTTTACATGTGGAATTTGTAGAATTCCATAATCATTAATATTGTTATCTATCATTAACATTGGGAGAAGGCGCCAGCAACCCACTCCCAAAAACAGTCAGTCATTGAAAAGCCTATGAATAGCAGAGAAGCACGATAATAGTGTTTTGCCTGTTGGATTTAGGGTCGCTATGAGTTGGACACTGACTCGATGGCACCTAACAACAACAACAACATCATTAACGTACTCCATTAAATAAAATAGCTGGGTAATTTGTGAAATATGACTCAGAGATGCTACCCAAAACATCACCTAATATTTCTATTCTACAACTAATAGATAAAAAAATTTTCTTTAAAGAAATCAGCAACTGGAAAATCACAAGGACAAAGTTTATTATCTTCATTAAAATGACCATATTGATAGCACTAATTTTAAAACTCTAGAAGTATATGGTTGTTTATAGTGATTTTACTTCCTTTTCATTTGTATTCTTACATGGTAGAGAAAAACTTCCCTAGGAGAAATCATGAAATTATTCACAAATTTTTATTCCACTAATTCTAATATAAATAATGATTGAAATTTCTGTAGATTTATTGCAAGCCTGAGATGAAAAAGAACATGAAAAAAGAATTCTGTAACAGATTACTTTTCATTAATATTTAATTGGTTGCAAATTTTGCTGTCTCAAAAAGTTTCTGCTCTTTGCTTGGTTAAATAAGTCCTGTCACTATTCAGTATAATTATAGCTTTGGGGAAATTTTCCCAATAAAAGCTTAGAAGGAAGAAAGGAAGCATAACAATTAGTGATAAAAGCTTAGTTAATAGTTCTCAGCTTCCAGACTTTCTCAGAGTTCTGAGCAGTGTAGGTTTCGAAGACCTATAAGGATGGGTTAGACAAAGGTTCGTAATTGATTTAGACAAGAGAGAGGGTGTCAGGAAAGCAAACAGATTTTTTTCCACTTAACAATTTCCCTATATGTCTGAGCATTTCCTGAATTCTAGGGTTCACTTGGCTATTTAATATATACTGTGTATATGGAAAACATCTGCAGATTCTCTGCTCTTGCCAGTTCCTCAAATATTTGCTCAAAGTTACAATATGAGGCATTCTAGATCCATTAAAGAAACACTTATGTTTGATCTGTTTAGACCCAATTTTGTCTAACCATTTGAATTCCTGACATTATTCATTCTCAAGTATGTGGTTCCCAACTGTGGATCAATGATTTGAATTATTTTGTGCATAAAGCCTTTTATTCTTTTATGCATGAAGTCAATATGCCCTTTCCACCTTGTAGAATGGCTTTCTTCTGTGTTTTCCTATGTATTCACCCCAGGACAATAACACATGACCTAAAGATCTACCAACTCATACAACACATTATTACATCTTCTTATAGCTCATACAAAGAACCCCAGGAGGTGCTACCAGTTATATTAGATTCCTCACCTTTGGAATCAATTCAGATCTATATTATATAAGCTGACATATGGCAAAAATTTAATAAATGTCTGTTGAATAAATGCTTCTCACTGGTTTGAATCAAAAACATAAGTCAATTTATTTATTTTTTTATCCTAGCGTTGAAGAATAAATCTGTGTACAGTTGCTTCTTGACTTATGATAGGCTTATGTCCTACTGAACCCACCATAAATTGAAAATATCACACATCAGAAATACACCTAATCCACCTAACATCCCACACATCATAGCTTGTAAACATGGCGCATGTAGAATATCAGTCATTTCCGTTTGTCACTATGCTGCACAGGAGGAACTGTGACTGATGGCTGCTGCCCAACATCACAAGAGAGTATTGTACCACAGGTCTCTGGCCTGGGAAAAGATAAACATTCAACATTCAAAATACAGCTTTGATTGAATGTGTCTCAGTTTCAGACCATCATGAATTTGAAAAATCCTAAATCCACTAGTCATAAATTGGGGACCATCCGTAATTTCTTTGCGATTCCCATTGGACCACACACATCTATTTAGTTCCTAATCATTCCTGAGATGCTTTGTAGTCTTGATTAAATTTACCTAAATTCTCATAGCAAAGTCCTGAAGTCAGTGGCCTTGTCACCATTTTAAAGATGAAGATGATAAGACTTAGAACAATTACTTAGTGCATGCCCTTAGAAAGTAATGCTCAATTAAAGACGAAGGAGAGATCTCTCAAATCATATTCAGGTCCATGAGTAGGTAGAAATGCCAAAAGGCTTGGCCACTTTTATCAATGGCTGGCCATTTACAAACTTGTACTTCTTTCATTAAGGCATTGGAAGCTTCTGCTAGAGGTCAAGCCTGGAATCTGTGAGTGGAAGTAAGTTAGGTGGTTAGCTACACCACACAGTGTGGAGAGTAGATATCAGCAAGTCCTGCTGAAGGACTGGGTGAGCCCAGTCACTTGCTCATTACACAGGGGCCTGGATTCCCTTCCCAACACTGTGTGACAAGCCAGTGTATATAGTCAGAAAAAAAACATATAAAAATATTGAGGAGCTTATTTATAAATTACCAATGATAAAACAATACAATGTGGTTATCCGCCAAGCCAGTGGTCCCCAACATTTTTGGCACCAGGGACCAGTTTTGTGGAAGACAATTTTTCCACAGATGGCAGGTGGGTGGCGGGTGACTTCAGAATTATTCAAGCAATCAGGAGAGGCTATAAGTACAGAAGAAGCTTTGTTCACCTGCCACTCATCTCCCACTGGGCAGCCTAGTTCCTAACAGTACCAGTCCATGCCCTGGGTGTTGGTGATCCCTGCTCTAAGTGGATCAAATCCAATTCACCATCTTTTTTACAAATAAAGTTTTATTGAAATGCACACTTTCCCATTCCATGGCACCATTATCTATGGTTGCTTTCACAGTACAATGTTGTTGTTGCTGTTAGGTTCCGTTGAGTTGTGTCCAACTCAGAGCGACCCTTATAGCGTTTTCAATGGCTGATTGTTTCGGGATTGCCTTGGGAGTGGATTGCCACGTCCTTCTCCTGTTTTTGTGGTGCTGGGAATCAAACTCAGGACCTCAGAGACTGCAGAGCAGTGCTCTACCAACTGAGCTAAATCCCAGCCCCTCACAGTATGATAGCACAGTTAAATAATTGCTACAGAGATTATATGACTGACACAGTATAAAATATTTACTGCTAGTCTTTTATGAAAAACACTTACTTTCTCCAGCCCTAACATTACAGCAACACCAGATGCTCAATGCTTTCAGAATCCCCGTGCAATTCCAAGCCCAACATAATTCCAAACCCCTAAGCAATATCCTCTGAATCACTTAAGGTAACATTCAGGAATAACTAACAAATCCCATGGTAACATAAGCTATAAATGGATTAAAATTTATTTCTTGTTGACGTAAAAATATGGGGTATGTAGTTCAAGTAATTCACCCTGATCCAAAAACTCTTTCAGGACCCCAAGTATTTTTGAACCATCTACTCTGCCATCCTGAATGTGGTCCTCAACCACATGATATGGGACAGTGGCTGGGACTCTCGTCATAACTCCTAACAGAGTAGAGAAAGGAGAAAGAAGAAAGAGGCAAAGAAGCCACAGAAGACAATAAGGCATTTCTTAGAAGTGGCCTCCCAGCACATCTGAATTTATCCTACTGGCCAGACTTAGTCACATAGCTGTGCTGACCACACAAGAAGCAGAGAATTGCAACCTCCACCCAGACCAAGCTCAAGACAGCAGCATGGACAGAGACTACCCACCAAAGATTCTTACTGTGTCTTTTGAGAGGGCAGGATTATTGCTGGATAATGGCTGTCCAGCCAAGGACCTGGTTTCCCAACTTCTGTAACAGGTACTTCCCATTAGAATGGTCCTATTCCCACAGAATGGGTGCTTCAGGGCCAAGGTAATTCCATGGTAGGAGAACTCTCTCTGTGCTCACCTCTCCTGTTGGCTGTTTACTGGCACCCTTTGTACACATGGAAGCCAGATGTTACAAAGATGGTGCAGTTACAAGATGGGAAGAATCTGCATCTATAAATTAATAGTTGGGAGAGAGCCTCCTGCTTACTAGAAATTTACATCTTAGACTTTATACATGCCAGAAATGAACTTATTTTGTGTTTTACCCATTAGATTCTTAGGGCTTATCACATTATAATTATGTTTTAATACTGTCTTAAATACTAATGAAAATAACATGTCAATTTCTCATTAAATTCCTTCAATGTCTGCTATTATCTATTACCATGTTGTTGTTGTTAGGTGCCGTTGAGTCCTGTAATGACCCTCATAGGGTTTTCAATGGCTGATTGTTTTAGGATTGTGTCGGGAGTGGATTGCCACATCCTTCTCCCATTTTTGTAGTGCTGGGAATTGAATTCAGGACCTCAGATACTGCATAGCAGTGCTTTACCAATTGAGCTAAATCCCAGCATCTATTGCCACAGTAGGGGCTAAACAAACTCTTGCTGTTGTTAGGTGCCATGAAGTCAGGTCCTACTCATAGCGACTCTATGACCCTTGTACAACAGAAGGAAACACTCTCTAATCCTGTGCCAGTCACATGATCTTTTTTGTATTTAAGCCCATTGTTGCACACACTGTGTCAATCCATCTAGTTGAGGGTCCTCCTTTGTTGTTGTTGTTGTTGTTGTTGTTGTTGTTGTTGACCTGCCACTTTCCCAAACATGATGTCCTCCAGGGATTGTTCTCTCCTGACAACATGCCCAAAATATGTAAGATGTACTCTAGCTATCCTCCCTTCCAATGAGCACTCTCCTGGTACTTCTAAGGTGGATCTGCTGGTTCTTTGGCAGCCCATGATATATTCAATATAAATTGATGCTTTCAAATTATGGTGCTAGAGCCAAACAAACTAGGTGAATCATGACAGAGTAATAGAGATATGCACAAACACTATGGGAACACAGAGGAGAGGGTACTTAGTTCAGCCTAGGAACATTACGTTTAATTTTCCATCCAGGGCTACATGTGTTATAATAGTATATTTTATATGTAGCATATATGCTCCATTTGATGGATTTTCTCATTGTTCTGTCCTATGTCCCATGTTTAAATTATGTTGTCTGTGCAAACCAGATAGACACCTCATATATTCAAAAAAGGAGACCTTGAACTGAGACAAAATTTATGAGGAGTGACTTTGAGGAGAAAGATCAGCTTACGGGCAATGTGAGGTTCTTGTTCAGACCCCAAAATGGTGATTGCATGGAAAACAGAGAGGCTTTCTTCAAACCGTCATTTTAAAATATCCACACTCCACTCCTGACTGCCAGGCCATTTCCCACCTACATGGAAACCCAGAGTGCTGATAATTCTTAATGACTAGGTGACTTTGCAAACAGACCTCTTTCTTCATGAATGGAACTGTTTGATGAAAACCTGGCTTGGCCTGGTACAAACTCACTTTTCTCTAGTCCTTGTCTGTTAGCAAAACTTTCCTGTCCTACAATTTTACAACCTAAACAGCTCCTAGAATTCTCCTTAGAATACTGTAGTATGTTTATATGTATTTTTAATGCTGTCTTTCCACTGAAAATTTATGTGTCTTGAGGATTGAATCTTCCTTCTTCTGTGTCCTTACTTTTCCCCAAGCTCTTATATAGGACCTCGAATATAGTAGCAAATATTTAATTCATTTTTAAATGTGGAATAAATGAGTTGGCCTAGCTTACAGGAAAACTGGAGAAGGAGAACTACATCTAGTAATGGGATAAGAAAAACAAATAAAGTGAAGTCCTTGAGGAAAGTGTGAGTGTTGGACTGCAACAT
The DNA here is from genome assembly GCA_007922755.1 of Pedetes capensis. Taxonomy (NCBI): domain Eukaryota; kingdom Metazoa; phylum Chordata; class Mammalia; order Rodentia; family Pedetidae; genus Pedetes; species Pedetes capensis. The sequence goes on along the minus strand of VMDO01000055.1, from coordinate 501,289 downwards.
CTTGGAAAGAGTTCTGGGCTGGGTGGTAAGAGGCTTGGACTCTGATCACAGCTTGGCCACCAAGTGATTGGCTTTGGACTAGCAAGCTGACCTAGATACCTCAGGATCCTCTTCCCTAAAGTGATAGAGGAGATGACCTCTGCAGACCTCTGATCATCTATGACCTACAAAACCTCTGCCCAGCAAAGGAAACAAGAAGCCTACAGAAGGGGAGAAAACCTTTGTCAGATATTTGACAGTGGATTAATATCTAGAATGTATCATGAACTCAAAAAATTGAACACAAAAGAGCAAAAACCACAATGAATAAGCAAATGAACTGAATAGACACTTTTCAAAAGAAAAGAATAAAAATGGCCCAACGAATGCATGAAAAAAAATGTTCAACATTGCTAGCTACTATCTCACCTCAGTCAGAATGACTATCATCAAAAATACAAACAACAAACAGTAATGATAATGTAGGGGAAAGGAACCCATATACACTGTTGGTGGGACTATAAATTACTGATTTCTATAAGTGACTCTGCTATAGATTCCCCCCCCCAAAAAATAGAATTACCACATTCTCCAACTATACCTGTACTCCTGAGTATACATCCAAAGAAAAATAAATCAGTACACCACAGACATTCCTGTATATCCATGTTTAATGTAGCACAATTTACAAAAGCCAAATTATGGAATCAATGCCTATATCAGTCAACAGAAGAATGGATAAAGAAAATGGTATATATACTGCATTAGTTAGTTGCCATCACCGTAGCAGAAAAAACAAGCAAAACAAATATAGACAAAAGGGATTTGTTGAGGGCTCACAGTTAGAGGATCAGTCCATAATGGCAATGGGGTAGGTGTGGTAGCAGCAGAAAGGAGGGCCTATGGTAGACAACCTTACATCATTGTGAACAGAAAGCAGAGGAAGCATGGTGTCACAGGTCTGAGACAAAAACCCCCAAGGGCCCATCCCCAGTGACTCACTGCTGCCAAGCTAGACCCATCTCCCAAAGTCCCACACTTTCCAGGACAGCATCACCAGCTGGGTACCAAGTGACGTGACCACTGGAGTTTTATTCAGTCATAAAGCATATCAGAATATCATTTGTGGGAAAATAAATGGAACTGGAGCTCACCATGTTAAGTAAAATAATCCAGAAACAGAAAGATAAATATTTCACTTTCTCCTATATATAACTGCATTACTTACTTTTGCATTGCTATGACCAAAATATCTGACAGAAACAACATAAAGAATGAAATATATATTTTGGTTCATGGGTTCAGTGGGTCAGTCACTCATGGTAGGCAAGGCATGACCAAAGAGCTCAGTCCATAATAGCAGGAATATGTGGTGGACATCATGGTGGACAGGAGCACAGAGAACAATCAGGACCAGGGGCCAGGTATCACCCTCAAAGGCCGTCCTCCTTTCACATATTTCTGCCATCTAGACTCCACATCCCAAAGTTCCACAATCTCCCCAAATAGCTTCATCAGCTGGGGACCAAGCATTCAAAGATGAGCATATGGGGGACATTTTATATTCAAAACATAACAGAAACTATTTGGGGGAAGGAAGAGGACCAGAAGGAGAGAGGAAAGGTATAGAAGAGAGAGTAATGCAGAGGCCAAGTAGGAGGAAACTACATAATATATATACCTAACAACAACAACAACAACAACAACAACAACACACACACACACACACACACATCATGTTTGGGGGAGTGGCAGAACAAAAATTCTTTTTTGTCTTCTTGACCCTCAATTAGATGAATAGACATAGTGGCTGCAATAATGGGCTTAAACATAACAAAAATCTTGTATATGGCACAGTGTTGGGGAGCATTTTATTCTGTTGTACATAGAGTCTCTATGAGTTGGACCTGACTCCATGACACCTAACAATAACTATATATATATGGTAGTCTGAGCCCAAGATATATTCATTTGTAAAATGAATATTTTAAATAAATGATTGATATACCTCTAAAAAGAATTATAATGAAGCTTTTTCAGACAGAAAATGGTTGAGGTAAGTCAAGATTTGTTCATGTTCAGAAACATTTTTAAAATACTCTGGAAAATTTGTTAACCTAAAAAGTGACCTCCTTTGGAATTATTCTTACATGAAGTTCTATTCACAACTTCACCCATATAATTACTAAATTCTAAAGCTAATAAAGGGGCTGAGGGTTAGCTCAGTTGGTAGAGTGCTGCTCTGCACTTTCTAAAGACTCAGGTTCCATCTCCAGCACCACAAAAATGGAAGAAGGATGTGGCAGTCCACTCTCAAAAACAATTAGCCATTGAAAACTCCACGGGGGTCACTATAAGTTGGACCCGACTAGACAGCACCTAAGAACAACAACAACAAAGCTAAGAAAAACCTCAAGAGGTTATCTGTATTCTTCCTCACCTACTGTAACTCTTGAATAGTCACAGATATAAAATTATGCAATGCCTTAGTAAAGGAAATGGTTCCTATTTTTGAAATGCTCTAATGTTGAATATACAACTTCCAGTGATACTTTGAAAAACTAACTAAAAATAAAACTACCATATGGTTCAGTTATACTGCTGCTGGGTATATACTCAAAGTAATCGAAGTCAGCGTACCATCAAGATACCTGCACAGCCATGTTTATCATGGCTCTATTCAAAATAGCCTGCAGCTATAGCCCTGTGGCATCCAATCCCTTCAGATCTTGGAAGCTAAGCAGGGTCAGGCCTGGTTAGTACCTGGATGGGAGACCGCCTGGGAACACCAGAAGCTGTAGGCTTGGGAGAAGGACCTGGCAACCCCCTCCCAAAAATCAATCTGCCATTGAAAACCCTATAAACAGCAGAGAAGCACTGACAAATAGTGTTTCCCCTGTTGTACAGAGGATCGCTATGAGTCAGATACCGACTCGACAGCACCTAACAACAACAACAACTATTCAAAATAGCCGAGTTCTGAGATCAGCCTATGTACCCATCACTGGAAGAAGAGATAAAGAAAACGTGGTGTATATACACAATGGAGTATTATATGGCACAAGGCATAACACAATCATCTCATTTTCAGGTAAATGTGTAGAACCAGAGATCATCATGTCATTCTATCTCATGGATAGAACTAGAGATCATCAGCAAATAAGCCAGAGACAGAAAGGCAAATATCACATGCTTTCTCTGATATGTGGAACCCAGACGAAAAAGTAAAAGACAACAGGAAAGTATAAGGGGAAACTACCAAGAAGGAAGAAGTGGACCAGGGAAGGTCTGAAAAAGACTCTAGTGGAGTGACTATGATCAAAGCACATTATTTGCATGTCTGAAACATTAAAATGAAACCCAGTATTTTGTATAATTAAAACATGCTACTAAAAAAATATTCCACATGTCAGTCAGCTCCTCATGCTGTGGGGCTTGTCTGTTGCTGTGACATTGAGAGCTATGTCACTAGTATCTAAGATACCAGAAGGGGCACCCATGGTGGACAGGTTTCAGCTGAGCTTCCAGACTAAGACAGACTAGGGAGAAGAAACTGGCAGCCCAGTCTCAAAACAATTAGCCATTGAAAACCCTGTGAATAGCAGAGAAGCACTGTCAAATATGCTGTTGTTGTTTTTAGGTGCTGTCTGGTCGAGTCCAACTCACAGCAACCCTATGCACAGTGGAACGAAACACTTCCTGATTCCGTGCCAGGCACACGATCTTATTTATATTTAAGCCTATTGTTGCAGACACTGTGTCAGTCCATCTGGTAGAGGGTTTTCCTTTTTTTCATTGACTCACCACTCTCCCAAACATGATGTCTTTCTCTAGGGATTGGTCCCTCCTGACTACATGTCCAAACTACATAAGATGCAGTCTAGCCATTTTCGCTTCCAAGCACCACTCTGTTTGCACTTCTTCTAGGATGGATCTGTGGGTTCTTTTGGAAGTCCATGGTATATTCAATAATCATCTCCAGCACCATAACTCAAAAGCATCAATTCTTCTCCTGTCTCCCTTGTTTAATGTCCAGCTTTCACAACCATATGATTGGACTGAAAATACCACGGCATGAGTCCGGAGTACCTGCATCTTCAATGTGACATCTTTACTTTTCAATACTCTAAAGAGATTTTTAGCCACAGCTTTTCCCAAAGCAATGTGTCTTTTGATTTCTTGACTGCTGCTTCCAAGGTTGTTGATTGTAGAGCCAAGCAAAACAAAATCATGGACAACCTCAATCTTTTCTCCATTTATTGTGAAGTTGCATACTGACCCAGTTGTAAGGATTTTTGTTTTGTTGATGTTTAGTCACAATCCATACTGAAGGCTATGTTCTTTGATGTTCCTCAGTAAATGCTTTAAATCCTCTTCACTTTCAGCAAATAGACTTTTGTCATAGCATAATGCAGGTTGTTAATGAGTCTTCCTCCAATCCTGATGCTGTGCTCTTCCTCACAAAGTCCAGTATCTCAGATTATTTGCACTCAGAGGTGCTCTCCTCAATGCAGTCATCATCCCCGATATGTGTATTATCTACTGTCCACTCACTGGAAAACCTCTCTCAGGAGTTCTGCTTAATAACAGCTAAGTGTAAAGCTGGACGCAGTGTCACACACCTGTAATCCCAGCGGCTTGGGAGGCAGGGGCAGGAGGATGGCAAGTTTGAGACCAGAGGCAGTCTGTGTAACTTATCGAGACCCTGTCTCAAAAAGTAAAAAAATGGGCTGGAGGTGCAGCTCAGTGGTCCAGCACTTACAGAGCATGCAAGTGCGGGGCACTGGGTTCAACCCCCGGTATCACAAAAAATAAATAAATAAATAAAATAACAGCTAAGTGTAGATTACCTGAAAAGTGATCAGGAAGCCACATCTTGAACCTGGCCAACTGTAAGGTTACAAAGAATGAATATTTAAAAGTTCTAGGGTTGTGGTTCTCAATCAAGAGATACCATCTCCCTTGCCTTCCCCAGTCCCCAGGGATATTGGCAGTTGCTAGAGATATTTTTAAGCAGCATGACTGGGAGAGGGAGTGGTGCCACTGGCATCTGGAGGTAGAGGCCACAGGAGCTGTTAAGCATCCCACACTGCACAGGCCAGCCCCCCACAGATCCTGGTAAAATATTACAATTCTAACATCCTGAGACTTGTTTGAGTGGCATGTGGTATCTGTCTCCCCAAACCCCTAGCCCAGGACTCCTGACGTTTGAGCTGTTGCTCTTAGAGGGCAGATACCTTGATAAAATGCACATCCTGATTCAGCAGGTCCTAAGTGTTCCCCCAAGATTCAGTAAGCCCGCAATGATGCCAATGCTGCTGGGGCAAGGACCACATTTTGAGTAGGAAGGTTCCAGGGCACATCCTTGTTCTGAATGCAACTGGTTTGGTCTTCCCTCTACTATACCCAGTGCCTAAGTTGTGATGGTTTTATTTATTATTTTTTATGTTAAGATAATGCAAAAGTAATCTGCATCTAATAGAAACTGTACTTTGTATTTTGAATTTTTGTGGTACAATATGCTCTTATAGGAAGAGGCAGCAAGCCATGGCCACTGTTCACCCAAAGAAAATATTCAACACTGTAGTTTTAGAATAGGGTTTTGTTTTGGATGACTTTCCCAACTAGAGGCTAATGTAGCCTGCAGCCATACCACTGTGGGGTCTGCTTCAGATCTCAGAAGCTAAGCAGGTCAGGTCTGGTTAGTACTTGGATGGGAGACCATCTAGAAATATCAGGTGCTATAGGCTTGGGAGAAGGACCTGGGAACCTATATCCAAGAAGAAATCAGCCTTGAAAACCCAATGAATAGCAGAGAAGCACTGATAATAGGGTTTCACCTGTTATACGTAAGGTCGTTATGAGTTGGACACTGACTCAATGGCACCTAACAACAACAACAAAAGGCTAATGTAAGAATTCTGAGTGTGTTTAACATAGGCTAGGTTAGGCTATGATATTAGGTAGGTTACATGTATTGATGTATTTTCAATTTACAATATTTTCAACTTACAAAGAGTTTATCAGGATAGTATCTATATTCCCAATAACAACCTGCATTATGTAGATGGCACAGCTCTGCTTGCTGAAAGTGAAGAGGATTTAAAACATTTACTAAAGAAGATCAGTATGGATTGTGACTAAACATCAACAAAACAAAAATCCTTACAACTGGGTCAGTATACAACTTCCTAATAAATGGAGAAAAGATTGAGGTTGTCCATGATTTTGCTTTACTTGGCTCTACAATCAACAACCTTGAAAGCAGCAGTCATGGAGTCAAAAGTTACATTGCTTTGGGAACAGCTGTGGCTAAAGATCTCTTTAAAATATTGAAAAGTAAAGATGTTACATTGAAGACGAAGGTGTGCCTGAGTCATGCATGATATCTTCAGTCATATCATATGTTCATGAAAGTTGGACATTGAACAAAGGAAACAGAAGAAGAATTGATGCTTCTGAATTATGGTACTGGATGTGATTACTGAATATACCATGGACTGCCAAAAGAACCAACAGATCTGTCCTAGAAGTAGTGCAACCAGAGAGTTCCTTGGAAGTGAGGATGGCCAGACTGTGTCTTACATATTTCGGACATGTAGTCAGGAGGGACCAATCCCTGAAGAAAGACATCATGTTTGGGAGAGTAGCAGGTCAACAAAAACAAGGAAAACCCACCACCAGATGGATTGACACAATGTCTACAATGATGGGTTTAAACATAAATAAGATCATAAGCCTGGCACAGAATTGGGGAGTGTTTCATTCCACTATACATAGAGTTGCTATGAATCAGACATGACTGGATGGCACCTAACAACCACAACCTGTATTTCCGCCCAGGGCTTACCTCTCTAAAGCAGGTAGGAAGCCCCTGTGGAATAATTCTCAAGGGATGTATTTTAGAATCTGAAAAGCACGTATTTAATCTCAAATCTTTCTCACGATGGTGTTGTGCCCCTGAACAATTTAATCACTATTTCTGACATCAATTTTCCCATCTTTATATGAATACATAACTATTTCGCAAGATGATTAGCAAGGATTAGATAAGATCAGGGGTCCTCAATCCTTTATGCAAAATACTTGCAGGCAGACACATTACAAAACCCAGAATATTTCTAGATTAAAAACAACAACAACAACAACAACAAAAACATGGCCCATATGTGAATATATTTGTTACAGGCCCAGAGGGGGCTATAGTAGCAGCCTATAGCCACACATTGACATTTAGGCAGCAAAATAGACGAAGAGTCCACCAAGCAAAAGGCATAGAGACTACAAACAGCTGAGGCTGGCATCAGGCTTTGATGCCAAATATGTTGTTGTTGTTGTTGTTGTTGTTGTTAGGTGTCATCAAGTCGTATCCGACTCATAGCGACCCTCACAGGGTTTTCAATGACATTGTTTCAGGATTGCCTTGGGAGTGGGTTGCCACATCCTTCTCCCATTTTTTCGGGGCTGGGAATCGAACTTGGGACCTCAGAGACTGCAGAGCGGCGCTCTACCAACTCAGCTAAATCCCAGCCTGATGCCAAATATACTTAAGTCATAGTCCTTTCCCCCTAGCATTACAGGCTAAGAAGCTACAGCCCTAGAGACAAGAACCAAATGCAGGGCGGGATCAAAGGTGGACAGGAGATAACCCAATACCAGGGAGCCCTCAGCCTGGAAGGGCAGGATCCAAGGTCAAAGCCCCCAGCACCTGGAAGAGCCCTAGAGTGAGGCCTGTCTTCCATCTTGAAACCCCACACCTGCACACACGTGGACCTCACACTCCTAATGCCATTAGGATCCGGAGTGGCTACATTCAGAAGTTGGGGTCTGGTGCAAGGTGGAAGGAGGAAGTCAAATATCTTGAGAAATCTCCCCCTTACTTTTTCCTATAGCTTCTAAAATTAGATAAGAATCTCTCCCCAGAGGGCACTCCACTATATCTCCTGAAAATGCACATAGCCAAGTGGGCACCAGACAGATTAAGTAATTTCGTAACTCCTCATTTGCATCAACAATTCAGTGTTTGCAGGTGTAGCTCCCTTTTCTCTTTCTTTTTCTGGTGTATTTTTGAACATGATCTTATAATTATATCTTTGTGCCCTATTTGGAGACTGAAACTTTTCATAGCCTTAAAAAGAAAGTAGAACCACTCATCAACCCTCCTCCTCCACTTCCATCCAATCTCATTTTTCCGAAGAGTGTTCTTCCTCAGAGCTGAAGGGAAGTGGGGGGCCGCCTTGTGGCTTCAGCAGCAAGGCATGCATTTCCTGGATACAGGCTGACAGAGGTCAGAGGAAAGGGCCTGGTGTGTATCCTGGACGGTTGGCCAAAGGGTCAAGTTCTGATCATGAGCAGCAAGGACTCAGCCTGGGAGGCGAGGTATTTAGCAACGAACAACAGGAGGCTGAGGTTATTGGGGGGGATTGTTTTAGGAGTGGAAGTTCAGTGTGGTGATAGGAGCTTGGTTGCTGGGGCAGCCTGCCTGAGTTTGAAGTGTAACTCCACTGCTCCCTGATTAGCTAGTTTTTTCCACTCTGGTGTTATTTTGCCTCACATTGTTGTTAGGTGCCACTGAGTCAGTGTCCGACTCATAGCAACCCTGCATACAACAGGTGAAACACTATTGTCAGTGCTTCTCTGCTGTTCATAGGGTTTTCAATGGTGGATTGATTTTGGGGAGTGGGTTGCCGGGTCTGTCTCCCAAGCCTACAGCATCTGGTGTTCCCAGGCGGTCTCCCATCCATGTACTAACCAGGCCTAACCCTGCTTAGCTTCTGAGATCTGACAGGATCAGACACCACAGGGCTACAGCTGTAGGCCTTGCCTCACATAAAATACAGATAATTATACAAGCTGCTTCATAGCATTGATGGGAATATTAGAATGAGTTAATGTCCATAAGTTCCAAGAAGGGCACACGGTAGGTACCTCTGAGTTCATTGCTACTATTTTATTGATCTAGCTTCTGCTTGGAGACTGAATTGGACTGAAAGGCAGGCCCAATTAACCAGGGCCCCCAGAGGATGGCAGGTCTACAGAGGCAGCAGGAGTTGGGGCCACCTCTCCACTGTGCCCAGAGCTCTGGGGTCCTCACAGGAAGCCTGCTCTACAAGCCCCAGGCACAGTGCAAGGCTCACGGATATTTCTGCTTTTACAGTAGATGTTCGTTATCCCCAATTCACTGACAAGGAACCCAGTGCTGAATGAATTTAAGTGACTTGCCCAACAGTCCATAGGACGAGTCAAAGACACAGCCACAATTGGAAGCCATATCTGTGTAGCTTCAAATTCCAGGCTCTTTCCATCCAGTTTACAGTCTGAAGAATTTCACACAACCTGCAGAGACCTCACCTAGAAAGCTGAAGGACACAGACAGGACCACCAACTTTAGGAGGAAAAGGGGAACAGGGCAGGTAGGGATGTTTGCCACAAACAAGCCAGTCCCGACATGCAAATGTTGTTGTTGTTGTTGTTAGTGCCATCGAGTCAGTAACCGACTCATAGAGACCCTACATACAACAGGTGAAACACTATTGTCAGGGCTTCTCTGCTGTTCATAGGGTTTTCAATAGCAGATTGATTTTTGGGAGTGGGTTGCTGGGTCTGTCTCCCAAGCCTGCAGCACCTGATGTTCCCAGGTGGTCTCCCATCCAAGTACTAACGAGATCTGACCCTGCTTAGCTTCCAAGATCTGAGGGGATCAGTCACCACAGGGCTATAGCTGCAGGCTGCCATGCAAATAGCAAAGGAAAATCACATGATCTATCACCCCTATTGGGCTGGGATTTAGCTCAGTTGGTAGAGCGCTGCTCTGCTGTCTCTGAGGTCCTGAGTTTGATTCCCAGCACCGCAAAATGGGAGAAGGACATGGCAACCCACTCCCAAGGCAATCCTGAAAGTTAGCCATTGAAAACCCTATGAGGGTCGCTATGAGTCAGACTCGGCTCCAAGGCACCTAACAACAACATCACTCCTATCATGCCACTTATTCTGAAGCATGTCAACAGCAAAAACAGGGACAGGATGGAACTTCCTGGAAAATACAGGGCTGATCTTTGAATTAGATGAGTCCAGCTTCTAAGATGACTCACAACCCCAGCTTTATTTTCCTCCCTTCCAGGCCAGTCTGGAGACCCCGTGTATGACCCTCACTGTGCCATCTCTACATGGAAGCCAGCAGGTGAAGAGAGAGCAGGGCAGGGCAGGGTGGCCCACTGTTCCAACCCCCGCAGCTGCAGGCAGAGCCAGAGACAAGATGCTATTCCTCCCACAACTGAAAAATTCTCTCTTGGGTCCCCAGGGCGGTGGGACCGGGCCCTGTGTGGTCCAATAGGAGGCTTCCTTAGCTGCCTGAGGAGAGAGAGGCTAAGTCTCATCTCAGTGACAGGGACAAGCAGTCTCCCTCCTGTGTCCACCCTGTTCCTGCTGCCAGCTGGGCGGACACACAGACCAGTGCCATCAGCAAGAAAACTTCCAACCAAGCAACCTGCAGCCTGCCTGAGCCAGCAGGCAGGCTAAGAATAAATGGGATCTCTCCCAGCAGAATCCCTAGTTGGAAAGGAGCATTCAAACACGGGGCTGTAATTTCTCTGTAGGAGGAGAAACATCCAGGGTCATTCTAAAATAGTCCTCGGAGAGACATCTCTTCTGGTGACAGCTTCACTCGATGACCTGGGTACGTGAGGCTCTGGTTTCCTGTCAAGCTGATCAGAGGGCGTTGGCATGGAGAGCAGGACGTGTTAGTAACGCACACTCAGCACGTCTGTAAATATTAAATGAGCGGTGAGTCAGGTGAGGTGGGCTGCGGAGGGCTGCGCTAATGGCCTTTCTGTGGCTGCTGCAGGCTGGAGGAACAGGCGAGGTGATGGGGGGACTTTAATGAAACCGATAGCATCTCCCACTTGGCTGGGAGATGACTCACCAGCCAGAGACTCATTAGCACCGGGTCAGCCAGGGACTGAGCAGTTCCTTTCAGAAAAGAGAGGCGCAGCCAGCCAGCGCCCTGCTTGCATTTCAATAACTCTCTTTCATGGAGAAGAAGGAACGGGCTTCACATGGCCAGGAAATCTACATCCTCTAAAGAAAAGATTGACTGTTGCTAATTGGGAATGGTTTTATTAATTTCCAATAAGACATGGAGGATTTGAGAACTATGAACATCAAGGTGCGGCCTGCAGCCATAGCCCTGTGGCATCCGATCCCGTCAGATCTCGGAAGCTAAGCAGGGTTGGGCTTGGTTAGTACTTGGATGGGAGACCACCTGGGAACACAGGTGCTGTAGGCTTGGGAGAAGGACGTGGCAACCCACTCCCAAAAACCAATCCGCCATTGAAAACCCTATGAACAGCAGAGAAGCACTGACAGTAGTGTTTCACCTAGTACATAGGGTCTCTATGAGTCGGATACTGACTCGACGGCACCTAACAACAACAGCAACAAACAGATATCCCATCTCATTCACTTTTATAGAGTTCCAAAATACTGGCTGCTATCCAACAACAACAACAACATCCCCTGCTTAAGTGGGCTGGGATTTAGCTCAGTTGGTAGAGTGCCGCTCTACAGTCTCTGAGGTCCCTAGTTCAATTCCCAGCACCACAGAAATGGGAGAAGGACCTGGCAATCCACTCCCAAGGCAATCCCGAAACAGTCAGCCATTGAAAACCCTATGAGGGTCGCTATGAGTCGGATACGGACTCGACGGCACCTAACAACAACAACATCCGGATACGGACTCGACGGCACCTAACAACAACAACATCCCCTGCTTATCCACGCCGCTGTGCCTGTGACTCACATGGGCCCAAGCATCAGCAAGTGAGCCCACAGGACCTGACTGGAGAGCTATTGCTCACCTTGGTAACATTGATGCCCTGTGCACACTTGTGGGAAAAAAAAACACACACCATGTTTACAGTAGAAACACCAGCCAGAGAATCGCATTGAATAATAAAAGACAAAGCTTGCTTTTTGAGGATGAACAATGGCACCTGTAGCTCTCTGTCTCCCCCAGAGCCACCGCCCAGAGCTTGCTTCCCTCCTGCCTCTCTGATCATTCCTCCCCAACTTCTCCTCAGGCTCCACTTTCTCTGCTTCCCTTGTAAGCTGGTGGCCACCTCTGTTCTGCTGTAGTTCTTTGCTGTGCTGTCTGCATTGTATAGGATCACATTTAGCCCCCATCTCTGCACTCAGGAGTCTCCTGTCTGTCTTCCAGAGCTATCCTCCCAAGCTCACGTCCCAGGGAGCCAACAAGCAACTCATGATTCCATCCGGGTATCCACAGTGGGCGCCTTCCCTTTGCCTCTCTTCCTCCTGCTGTCTCGCATTCCCACACCCTCCAGGCCAAGTCATCCGACCCCCTGGGGATGATTCTGGACCTGCTGCCTCCCTCTTCTCCTCGCACTGAGTATTATGGTTTTTGCCTTCTTAACAGCAGATAGATCTTTACCTTCCTTTCCATCCCCTGGGAGGCTAACCACAATCCTAGCCCCCTCTTCTCATGTCGAGACCACTGCCATCCTAGCAAGCGGTCTCCCCATCCCTCACCTCCCTCCCTCCCACAATGCCTTGCACACTTCAAATGCAAATCTGATCACTCTGACCAAGTGCCTGGGTACCATTTGCAAACAGAGTGGGTGATCATACAAGGCCCTCGGAACTTACTCCCCACCTTCTGTCTCACAGCACCTACTCTTTAACCCCAATGTTGAACTCTGGTAAGACAAAGGGCTTAAAAGACTCCCAAACTGCCATGGTCTCTCACTTGGTTTTGCTTTTCTAGAAGCTGAAATATCCTCACTACACCCTTCAGTTTTCCGACCTTGCTCATTTTCCAAGCCCTCAGCCCCCTTCCCTCTGTCTCCACTGCTCTGCTGGGACAATTGTTCTCCTCTGTGCAATTACAAATTCCATCTCTCATCATAGATTCTATCAGACTACACTGCATGCACAGGTTTATATGTCTGGGACTCTATGACATTCTGGTTGTGTGGTCTTAGCTAATTACTTCACCTCTGCTCACCTTGTCTTCCTCATCTACAAAATGGGTACAGTGATATCTGCCTCAAAGACAGGTTTGTTTAGGGTTAAATGAGTTAGGATGCTTAGAAGCCTTAGAAAAGCATCCGCCAGAGTCGCTGGCATATAATAGGTTCTCAATAAATGTACGATTAGATAGAGACAATAAGGGAAGGGACACTAGTGACTTTTGTCAATCTATACATAGGTTGCTAGGCCTGCCACAACAGAATACTACAGACCAGGGAGTTTAAGAAACAGAAGTCTATTTTTCTCACAGCTCTAGAAATGGGAAGCATGAGATTAAGACGTTGCCAGTGTTGTTTTCTTCTGAGGCCTGTCTCTTGATCTTGCAGGTGTCTGTCTTCTCCATATATCCCCACCTGGTCTTCTCTCTGAGTGTGTCTATGTCCTGGTCTCTTCTTCTTATAAGGATACCAGTCAGACTGGATTATGGCCTCATTTCACCTTAACTACTTTTTGAAAGATCCCCTCTCCAAATACAGTCGACTTTTGAGGTACTGAGGATTAAGATTTCAGGGTAGAAGTTTCGGGACAGCACAGTTCAGTTCCCCCATGTGTCTGTTAGCCATACTGTGGGGTCTTGCTGAAAGCTATGCCTCTGATATTACAAATACCAGCAGGGAGAGAAGAGAAGAACTGATGCTGTTGAATTATGGTGCTAGAGATGAATATTGAATATCCCACGGACTGCCAAAAGAACCAACAGATCTATCCTACAAGAAGTGGAGCCAGAGTACTCCTTGGAAACAAGGATGGCTAGCCTGCATCTAATGTATTTTGGACGTGTTGTTAGGAGGGAGCAATCCCTAGAGAAGGATATCATGTTTTAGAGAGTGGCAGGTCAACAAAAACAGGAAGACCCTCAACTAGATGAGTTGGCAGTGCCTCCAACACATACTTAGACATAAAAAAGATCATGTGCCTGGAAGAGAATTGGGGAATGTTTCATTCTGTTGTACATAGAGTTGCTATGAGTCAAAGCTGACTCAGTGGCACCTAACAACAACAACAACAACAAAACAGTTTAGTTCAGAGCAGCCCAAGTATCTCAGCTTCTGAAGATGCTCTGTTTTAATGTTGTGATAAATAAACAGAGGAGACTCAAAGTGCTCCAGTTGTTGAAGGAATGCCAGTGCAATATCTCAGTGACGACATTAATGTGCTCTGGGGCCATGAGTAAGTTCTGTTCTATAAAGAGAGGAATTGAATCCTTCCTTTCCCTTTCCTGACATTTGGTGATTATATGCATATCAAGGGCTAAGGGTTAGCTCAGTTGGTAGGGTGCTGCTCTATAGTCTCTAAAGCCCTGGGTTCAATCCCTAGCATCGAAAAAATGGGAGGAGGACCTGGCAGCCCATTCCCAAAACAATCAGCCATTGAAAACCCTATGAGGGTCACTATGAGTCAGACATGACTCACTAGCACCTAACAACAACAACATGTGTATCAAATGCACACTCAAAAAACAATTGAGGAAATGTCTTCCTCCCTTGTCTTTTTATTTGTTGCTTTGAATTTTATATCCATTATAAACCTAAATTTAAAATCCAGTCACAATATAGAAACCAGAACAGTACTAACCTCAAAGGGGTGAATATTGACTAGGAAGGAGCCTGAGGGACCATCCAGGATGATGGAAATGTTCTAAATCTGACTGGGTGGAGGTTACACAGGTATGCATCAGGGCAAAAGCTTCATCCAGCTATAGACCTGAGAATCTGAAGCATTTTATGGCAAGTTCTATCCCAGTACAAATAGATAAATATCATCAGAACAGATTGCACTTGAGACAGTCCCTCTGTGGAAATGCTGGCCTGTCCCTTTTTCTCTGAAGTGGGTCATCAGTTTGAAATGTGAATTTTGTACCACCTGTGATCCAGGAAGGGAGGCTGTGAGGAGACCAGAAGGTTAAGTCTGTTCCAGTCCTCTTCCCACCCACACATTATTTCTAAAAACAGAAAATCTCTAAATGTGCCGGGAAAGGGTTAGTTCTGTTGAGACTGATAGACTCCAGCATCCAGTCTCCAAGAAAGAAATGGGCTATTGATCATGGGAGAAGGCTTTTAGAGACATGGAAAGAGACCTATGTCCCCTCTGTGAGGTGTTTTCAGATGTGAAATTCCCCTGACATGTGGACCTGTTGGGAATCCTAGAGTGTACCACAGAGGTAGGGGCTCATCTGGTCCACTTGGAGGACTGACTTCTGTCCTCTAGGGCAAGTGACCCTTGTCCTACATCCTGGTCCTTCACTCCTACCCCTCCATCATGTAACCCAAGATGGCCCCGGAGTAGTCCATCTCTGGAGAGACCACCTCCATTCTGATTGGTCACCCAGAACCCCCATGATTGGTCAGTAAAAGGACTCCCATGATTGGTTTGGCCTGTGCCTTATCTACCTATGAAAAGTGCACAATTACAAGCCTTTATTTGCATGGCAGTTAGTGAGAGTTACCCTAGGCACAAGCCCTGCTATGATTGGCCACTCCCCAGTTCACCCCCCTCCTGGAAGATATATAGACAGGCCACTGACCACACCCAGGACCCTCTTGTCTTCACCTGTTATCCAGACCCCATCTACTTCAACCACCACACCCTACTCCTGAGACCTTCAATCAACAAGACCTTCAAGCAAGAGTCCATGTCAAGACCAGGGCCTCCAAAGTGGTGAAGCCTTCAGGCAATACCTGAATCACTCTCCAATTCTTCCCCCCACCTGGGGAGGAGGAGAGTAGAGAAGGTAAACTGTGAGAGTCAAGGCCAGGGTGGACCATCAGTGCCAATAACATCTTTTGGCTTGTTCCTGTTCTCCCCTGCAAGAGCAGCTAAGTAAACCCTTGTTCTGTTTTATAATAAGAAACCTCCTGAGATCCTTCTTCGGCACCACCGACCAGCTCTCACTCTGACCCCGAGAGTCCTGGGACTTCCCCTAGTGTTGAGGCAAGGTTCCAAGATCTTGCCTGGCCGGAGCTGAACCCCAACATGGACC
Source organism: Pedetes capensis (assembly GCA_007922755.1). Lineage (NCBI taxonomy): Eukaryota > Metazoa > Chordata > Mammalia > Rodentia > Pedetidae > Pedetes > Pedetes capensis. The sequence goes on along the minus strand of VMDO01000055.1, from coordinate 485,283 downwards.
TAGCTTCTCGCTGAGCAACGTCCTTGTCCCAGCAATTAGTAGGCACTTAGTGACTGGGGCCATCCCTCTCTCTGCTCCTTCAGTCCCCTAAACTGGAAAAAAAATACAGAGATGATTGATAGATGATAGATAGATAGAAAATAGATAAATAGATGGTAGACAGACAGAAAGATATTCACTAGTGACCAGAAGTCTGAAAGGATCAGAGTTTTCTGAGTCCTCTCCTCTCCCTGAACACTGGGTACCACCCAGGCAGTGCAGCGAGCACCTCTCTTTGACATGTGAAGAATAAACCTTTCCTACTTCTCCAGTTCACTCTCTCCAGGGACCTTGATGTGCCCAGATGTGTTTGTATAGTAGTACTAAGTGCGAAATGATTCTTCTATAACTATACTTTCATAGTATTTTTATTATATACAATTGGAAAATTACCTTCCTTGAATTTTCTAATGTAGGTAAATAAATGCAATACTAATTCTCTTTCTTAAATGCCGTACAAGGCAATACTCTGAATTATTAATACATACTATTTTTCTGAGTACTTAACCTTCAGCATGTTGCCTAATATGTCCACCTTCCCGAGGGGGCATTAGAATGACTTATGGAAGGGATGCCTCTGTTTTCTCTACAGTAATGAAGACCTTTGCTCACACAGAAACCTGCATATGATGGTTTCCAGTAGCTTTCTTAACAAAATTAATAGTTGCCAGGGGCTAAAGAAGGAGAAGGAGGGGATGGGAGTGGAAGAGAAGTAGGTGTGGCGATCCAAGGGTGGCATTAAATGTTATGATTTGAATGTGTGTCCTCCGAAAGGTCATGTCTTGGAATCTTACCCCCTAGATTTCAGTATGCTCAATGGTATTAGGAGATGGGGCTCTTGTGAGGTGACCAGGATTAGATGAGGTCCTGAAGGTGGAGCCCTGGATGGCTTTGGAAGAAGAGGTTGCATCAGCACACTTGCTCTGTCTCACCATGTTATGATACAGCAAAGAAACATCCCTCACCAGATGCTGAGCAGATGCCAGCACCATGCTCCTGGACTTCCCAGACTGCAGAACCAATCGTCAAAAATGTCTCTTCTTATTAAATCATCCAGGACACGATATTTTTACAGCAACAGAAAACAGACTAAGACAATCAAGGATGCTTCTGGTGGTGGAAATATTCTATATTGGACTGTATCAATGTCAATACATTGGTTGTGATATTGGCTACAGTTTTCCAAGATGTTACCATTGGGGGAAAATAGGTAAAGGGTTCACCATAGGATGTCTATCTTATTTTTTATAATTGCAGGGGGATCTGCAACTATCCATCTCAAAATTTAACAATTAATTTTAAAAACTAGTAAAAAAAAATAAAAGGTATGCCTCCAACATGGAGGATGGGATCACTGGGCATTTGGGTAGATGGTGTTTAAGGACTGAGGAGAGGGCATAATGAGCAAGAACCACTTTTGCTGGTCTTGGTAAAACAGCCAAGGCATCAGGCCTGGTTCTCCTCAAGAGGAGGAAGATGGCGGAGGGGGCTAAAACTCACTTTCACACCTCAGGGGCTGGCAGACAGGAGACAGAGAGATTACAGAAACATCCAGGCTGGAACGTTCTAGACTTTCTCTTGCTAGGCTTTGTGTCACAGTGGGACAAAGTGGCAGCCATGGGGGGGGGTCCTCTTGCCCTCACTTCCCTCTGAGAGTTCTGGAAGGTGCCAGCAACCTGAGCAGAGGTGGACTAGCCAGAGAAGGAAACTGTGCCAGCTTGGGTGTTAAGCCACCTTCTGTACCTGCTTTTATCAATGCCAGGATCTGAGCAGAGAATGCCACCATGGCAGGTAGCTTCCAAGAGCTCAGGGAATGTCACCCAGGGACCAGAACCCCAACTCAGGAACCCCAGCTCTTCCTTCTGCTGAGCACACAGACTCAGGCTGGTGGGGAGGTGCTGGGAGGGAGAGGGGGCTTCCTGCTGGCAAGCACAGGGGTATGATGGGGTATGGGGCAGACCACAGAGAGGGCCTGGGTGCTCTAGGTCCCCTCAGACTGTGCCCTAGATGTATCCTTTATAATACAATTATAGAAATTCACTATAGTGCTTTCTTGAGATCTCGAAATTATTCTAGAAAATTAAGGAAGCTGAGGGGTGGTGGGAAGCCCTGAATGTATAGCCAGTTGGTTAGAATGCAAGAGGCCTGGGACCCCAAAGTGTGGTCAGTATCTGACTTAAGGGCAGTCTTGTGGAGGTCTGAGCCTTTCCATGCAAAGCCTGGCACTAATTCTAGTAGTCAGCAGCAGCACCAAGTAGCCATATACCCAGTGGGAGTGGAAATGTAATATAAACTGACCCTGAGCTCTAGCTATGTGGATGGTCTTTTCTGCAGTCTCCACTCTGCCCTACTGCCTTCTACCCCAGCCCCCTGAAGTACTTGGGGATTCATTTGTTCATGTGAATATCTCTCCTACAGGACTGAGGCTACTCTTGGGGAAGGACAAGCAAGAAGATTCAGGTTTCACAGGAGCTAAAGCCTTTAAGTCTGCAGCCATAGCACCCTAGCATCTGATCCCACTTGATCTTGAAAGCTAAGCAAGGTCAGCCTGGTTAGTCCTCAGATGGGAGATCCTCTTTGGAATACCAGGTACTGTACGCTAGGAGAAGGACCTGGCAATCCACTCCCGAAACAGTCCACCAGTGAAAACCCTATGAATAGCAGAAAAGCACCGACAATAGCACCAGGCATGGCACAGTGTCAGAGAGTATTTGGTTCTGTTGGGTTGGGATTTAGCTCGGTTGCTGGAGCCCTGCTCCACACAGTCTGAGTCCCTGGGTTGGATCCCCAGCACCACAAAAATGGGAAAAGGACATGGCAATCCACTTCCGAGGCAATCCGGAAGCAATCAGCCATTGAAAATCCTGTGAGGGTCATTATGAGTCGGACCTGACTTGATGGCCCCCAACAACAACAACAACAAAACCTTTAAAATATGGGTGGGTGGCTTATTACACATATGCATTTTATGAAACATACAGCCATGTGCACATGGTCCTGGGGCCTTGGCGGAGGCAAGGAGGACCTGAAGCTTGAGTGTCATTAGCTTCACAGCAAATCTGCTCTGCCCAGGATGGCATCTAATGGTTCTCTGGCATCTGGCTCACAGTGGACTTTCAGACCCTGTTTAGCAGTCAATGAAGGATAAAGTGGTCCAGCCACAAACATAGACCTGAGGAAGAGTAAGGCGTCACTAGGAGAAGATGCTTTGATCCCTTCCTTCCTTCCCTAGAGAAGACAACGGCTCTGCTCCTTCCTCTGAGGGCTGAGCTCACTTGCTATTTTTGCCTGAGTCCCCGAAGTGGGCCTGGGAGGGATTTGCAGGCCGTGATTACCAGGTCTACACACACAGAAGCTGGGGGATCTGGTCATCTGCTGTTTGCAATCAGATTAGAAAAATCCCTCAAGGAGTGCGGATTTTCATTTCGATGTTAAATTGCAAAAGAGCTGGAGAAATAGAGTTAAAATGCAGATTGAGGGCCCGTTTTCAGCACAGGGAGATTCAAGGTCTTTGTCTCAGAGCCAAAAGCCTTCTCTCTGTGGAGAATGCAAGCCATTGCCCACTCCCTGCTCCCCACTCGCCATGCCATCCCTGGCCTGCCAGTTGCAGGGCTCGGAATTAATAGTTCCCAGCCTTCTCCTGGTAAGGAGCCTATTACCCAGCACAGAGTGAATTCTGGAACCTTGCATAGACACTAAATCCCTGCCTGCTGTCTCTACCCTGGTTAGGCTTCCCAGGTGGGAGAGGGGGACAAAGGGCACGGGATGCGGAGTCACAGCCACCCTTCAGCATCAGTGGCATCATTCAAACGTCCCCAGGTCTCCCTTCACCCACAAGGTCCCAGTAGTTAAGGGCTTCTGCCATCATGGTGTCGCCCCACACTCTTGGCGTCATTTTAAGCTGATTTTATACGAAAGACCAACTCTGCATTTTCATCTCAGGTGGCTGAAGAGCAACACCTGGGGAGCTATTTGGAATCACTGTCTTGGCTTTTGGCTCTGGCTCTGAGATAAGATTTGGCTTCCAAGGGTATAAACACAGGACTCTCTCTCTCTCTCTCTCTCTCTCTCTCCCCCTCCCCCCTCCCTCCCTCCCTCTCTCCCTCTCCCTCTCCCTCCCTCTCCCTCTCTCCAACCCAGGAAACCAATACACTCTTGAGCACTGGAGAACACCTGGAATGGTCAGTAAGGTGCCCTCCAGGGTCCCGTGGGAGCAGATAGGTTGTCCCAGCATATGCATTCAGGAGTGGGAAATTGCACCAAGAGAAACACAAGGTAAGATTGCCAAGTGAACAGATCATGTGCAGGAGAGAAGACTGTCCGCTAGGGAAGCACAAGACCTTTCTCTCCTCTGGAGGACTGGAGAGTCACTACTAAATACGCGAGATGCTGGCGGAACGTCAGGCTGCAGAAGGAAACAGGCCGTCCTCGCTCTCATCTCCTTCTTGCCCCGGCCCGGCAGAGCTGATGAAGTGGTCATTCGTACGAGGGTCACTAGGAGGTCAGAGCAGCCTGCAGTTCTCCAGCTCACAGAGACAAGAGCTGGCTGCATTTCAATTAGGTTCACGAGACTCTGAGGTCATCCTGGATCCTGATCAGTTGATTAGAAATAGTCACATTCCATTTTCAGAGAACTCGAGTATTTTGAGGGTAGAGAAAATCTGATTTTTCATATGATTGTCTCATCCTAGCTATGCAGGAGACAGAAAGGGAACTGATATTTTCCAGGGTCTACCATAGAGGAGCCTGCAGCTGTAGCCCTGTGGCATCCGATCCCATCAGATCTCGGAAGCTAAGCAGGGTTGGGCCTGGTTAGTACCTAGACAGGAGACTGCCTGGGAACACCAGAAGCTGTAGGCTTGGGAGAAGGACCTGGCAACCCCCTCCCAAAAATCAATCTGCCATTGAAAACCCTATGAACAGCAGAGAAGCACTGACAATAGTGTTTCCCCTGTTGTACAGAGGGTCGCTATGAGTCGGATACCGACTCGACGGCACCTAACAACAACAACAACAACCATAGAGGAGGGGCTGGGATTTGGCTTAGTTGGTAGAGTGCTGTGCTGCAGTCTCTGAGGTCCCCAGTTCAGTTCCCAGCACCACACAAATGGGAGAAGGATCTGGCAATCCACTCCCAAGGCAATCCTGAAACAGTCAGCCATTGAAAACCCTATGAGGGTTGCTATGAGTCGGATACCCACTCGATGGCACTTAACAATAACAACAACAACTATAGAGGAGGGCTGGGATTTAGTTCAGTTAGTTGGGCACTTGCTCTGCAGTCTCTGAAGTCCCCGATTTGATTCTCAGCACCACAAAAGTGGGAGAAGGATGTGGTAATCCACTCCCAAAGCAATCCTGAAACAATCAGCCATTGAAAACCCTGTGAGGGTCACTGTAAGTTGGACATGGCTCCACAGCACCTAACAACAACAACATGTCCTAAGAGAAGGGAGCTCAGCAGGCCACAGGGGCTGTAAGGAGGCACCCAGTGAGCAGAGGCAGGAGACCTCCCAGGACACAGCAGGAGGAAAGAGGGAGGAGAAGGAGTCCCTTGTGGGAAAGGGAAGTGGCTGAAAGGACCCCCTGTGTGATCAATACACATCAGTGAAGGGCACAGGGATGGGGGCCCCCACAGCTGTGCTGTGGGGCTGGGAAGGGTGCAGAGGGAGGAGACAGGAGAGCCCCAGCCCCAGATTCGACAAGGTTTCCACGCACTCTGCCAACCTGTGACTTTGTACTAGAGTGAGACTGCCTTTATCACAATGAGACATAGGTCACATTTTCACCATGTCTACAGCAAGGAGGGGCTGGGGCTTGGCTCAGTTGGTAAAGCGCTGCTCTGCACTTTCTTAGCACCTGAGTTTGATTCCCAGCACCCGAAAAATGGGAGAAGGATGTGGCAATCCACCCCCCAAAACAATCTCAAAACAGTCATTGAGAACCCTATGAGGGTCACTATGAGTCAGATCCTACTGGACGGCTCTGGTTGGTTGGTAGGTGCTATGGAGTCATGTCCGACTCATAGCAACCCTCACAGGGTTTTCAGTGGCTGATTGTTTTGGGATTTCACTGGAAGTGGATTGCCGTTTCCTTCTCCCATTACTTGCGGTTCTGGGAATCGAACCCAGGACCTCAGAGACTGCAGAGTGGCACTCTACCAACTGAGCTAAGCCAGCCCCCACTGGACAGCACTAAACAACAAAAACAAGGGCAAAGAAGTCCCACGGCAGCTTTATTCACTGATAATCCCATTCCCGTGACCAGACCTGATGCCTAGTACATGTTGAATACAACTGCTGAATGAATAGATGATAAATGTTTATCAAGGTGCTAGGGTTTTACACCTGTCAGCTATTATTAGCTTGTTGTTAGGTGCTGTTGAGTCCTGCCAGACTCATAGGGACCCTCAGGGTTTGCAATGGCTGATTATTTGGGGGTTGTTTTCAGGAGCAGATTGCCATGTCCTTCTCCCATTTTTGCAGTGCTGGGGATCAAACCTGGGTCGTCAGAAAGTGCAGACCAGCACTCTACCCACTGAGCTAAACCCCAGCCCATTACTAGCAAGTCTCTCTAATACAACCTATTACTTCTGTTCTTAAAATGCTTAATTGCTCTGTTGTTCGCAAGAGCAAGTAAACATGAAGACATGACTGCAGGATTCATTCACCTCTGATATATGCTTTCTTCTGTAATTTTCTTAGATGCCCCTCCTCCCATTTCCCCATCCCCCATCCCCCTTCATTCCAGGGAAGAGCACACCCCTTTACCAAGTTCCCTCTAGCATAGAACCCCATATGAGGGCATGTAAGGATAACAAATCCATGAAAAGTCAACAGAAATATTTATCCCAAGTCTCCTGCATGTCAGGCTCTGACAGCCTGCCTTCTGTCTCCAGCGCTATGTTCATGTCAATAAATCTGCTAAACTCCCCCACCCACCTGCTCTCTATTCCCGAGGAAGAGAAGCTATGAAGGCTGGGGGTTCTGTCTTTGAAGAGAATTGTACCATTCCCCAGGGTGAATTTGAAGTGCACCTTCACAGAAGAACTTTATCTAATGATATTCAAGTTTTAAAAATTAGCTGGATGTGATGGTGTACATCTGGAATCCCAGCATATGGGAAGCTGAGGCAGGAGGATTGAGAGTTCAAGGCCAGCCTGGGCTACATAGTGAGACTCTGTCTCAGCTCCTCCCTAAAAATTACATGTGGATCCCAATATGTTACAATGCTACCCTAGTTGTAATTATTTGGGAGACAAGATAAGTGTGTGTGTGTGTGTGTGTGTGTGTGTGTTATGTATATGAGAGGGTATGAGCGGTGTGTGGTATGTAGGTAGTGTGTGTAGTTTTTGCGTGGGGTGGTACATGTGGGGAGTATGCTTGTGTGGAGGCCTGCCGCCATAGCCCTGTGGCATCCAATTCCATCAGATCTCAGAAGCTAAGCAGGGTAAGGCCTGGTTAGTCCTTGGATGGGAGACCACCTGGGAACATCAGGTGCTGTAGACTTGGGAGATGTACTTGGCAACCCACTCCCAAAAATCAATCCCTGATTAAAAACTCTATGAACAGCAGAGAAGCACTGACAATAGTGTTTCGCCTGTTATACATAGGGTCACTATGAGTCGGATACCGACTTGATCACACCTAACAACAACAACAACATGCTTGTGTGGGGAGTATGTGTGTGGTGTGTGGTATGTGTATAGTTTGGGGGGGGCATGTGTATGGTGTGAAACCCTGTCCTTGCAGAGGTCACAGTGTAATGTGAGATCCCATCGTCTTCCTAACTCAGGGCTCAGTCAAAGGTCCAGCCATCCTGTTGAGGCTTCCATATTTCTGAGGTTCAATAAAGCATAGGTTTGGGAAACAAAAACTTAGACTTAGATTCCAGCTTCAGCCACAGCTATATGATGATCGGGCACACGATTTAACCTCTTGGAGACTCATGTACAGATGGGAAGCAATAGAATTGAGAAGATATTGGAATTAAATGAGAAAGGTATATTCACAAAGCTCAGTATCTGGCACAGAATAGGACTTCACAGAACAGGCTGGGAGTTTGTCCTGCTTCACATGACACACAGAAACTGTCCACTATAGCCAGGCATGGTGGTGCATCCCTGTAATTCCAGCAGCTGGGGAGGTGGAGGCAGGAGGATCACAAGTTTGAGACCAGAGGTAGTCTGCATAACTTAGCGAGATCCTATCTCAAAAAAGTAAAAAAAAAAAAATTGGACTGGGGTGCAGCTCAGTGGTCCAGCACTTGCAAAGCATGCATGCACGAGGCCCTGGGTTCAACCCCCAGTACCACACACACACAAAAAAAATGTGCCCATGGTAGCAACAATGTGCCTAGTCCTCTTCCCCTCACCAATGGCAGAGCTGAGAAGACAGCAAGGAAGCAGGGCAGGAAATCATAGGTGCTGTGGCCATCTACCAGGGCTGGAGGTCCTATCAGTAGCTCTCCCAGAGGCCCCTGCCTGTGTACGACAAGGCAATACAGCTGGAGCCACATCCTCTCCCAACCACAGCAAACACTCAGCATCTCTGCCCCATGGCACAGGGAGGCGCCCATCCCAGTTACAGATGCCAGGAGCCACTCCCTGCCCTCTCAGCCACTCTCCCATTGGATGTGAGCCAGTCATTCTCTTGGGGATCTTCCATTTCCCAAGCTAAAGGCAGTGTGTGGATGAGGTGGAGGAGCCTCTGAACCATGCCACAGCAGCTCCAGGAGAGGAAGAGAGCAGCCTGAAGGAAAGAGGAGGGAGGGCCGTCCTGGGGCTTCCCTTTTCTGCAACATCAGCAGCGCCAGGTGTATCTGCTTGGGGAATGGAGCCCCAGCCTCCCACAGCCTTAATGTGGACACTGGCTGCCATTCAAAGCTAAAGTAAAACGCAAAGCTATTTGCAAACCTGCCCCAAACAGCCATGTTTAATCCTCTGGCCATCAACCAAAGTAAAACCAACTGAGACACACTTTTTCAGAAAGCAACCACGTCTCTTTGAAAAACAACAGAAGCCTCTGTGGTCCTGGTCCAATACTGCCTCTACCTCCATTGCCCTGGCAATGGTTCATCTGGGTCAGGTTGGAGGGGGCAGTGAAAACAGTAAGCTTTGCTACCACTCCAAAGGGGCTCACTCACTGGTTTGGGGCATTGTCAGTTCAAGAGCAAAGGACAGATCACTGTACTGTCCTTAGGCTGTGGCACTTTCGGGGTAAGCCACAGACTGATGGTATAGGTTGAACTGGTGGTACAGCCAGGGACCTTCAGTGACTTAGAGAGGTGAAACCACCATGCTGAGTCTTGACAGGCTCCTATGTACCTAACTGACCACAGGCCAGGCAGGTGCCCAGTGGAGCAGGAACAGGCCACACGTCTGGTCTTCAGAGCCTGTGTGCTTGCTTATACAGAGATGGGAGAGATGAAGGAAACCACAGAAAGAAAAGCCAGTGCAGATGTGAACATGACCAGGAGTTTGAAAGCTCATTCCGTACCACAACACTTTCTCTAGGATAGACCATGTGCCAGGTCACAAAACAGGTCTCCTTCATGAAAGAAGATGGGCATCATATAAAATCTATCCTCTGACAGTAATAAAATTCAATTAGAGATTGGCAAAAGGAATTCTAGAAAAATCAACAATATTTAGAAATTAAACCACAGAAATGAAGAAACTCATGAGCCGTGAAGAAATCACAAAGGAACTTAATAAAATATGTTTGAACTTAATGAAAATTTAGCATGGCATAATAAATCAGAGGAGATGTGGCTACAGCATTGCCTAGAGGTAAATTCATCACTTTAAACATCAATATTAACAACCTAAACTTCCACTGTAAGAAAGACAAGGGAAAGCAAGTGAAACACCAAGCAAAGAGAAAACAGGAAACAACAAAAATTAAAGTGGAACTCAAGGAAAGAGGTGAAGGAAAACAAGAAAACATGGATTTTGACAAAATCAACAAGATTAATAAGTCCTTAGAAGGATAAGCAGACACAGAAAATAAAAGATACTAATTACGAAAACCAAGAATGTAAGAGAGTATATCTTTCATCATAAGAATAATGAGGGAATATAATGAACAATTTTCTACCAACCAGTTAAGCAATTTAAATGAGTAATTTCCTAGAAAGGCAAAAATTATCCCAAAACTATCGCAAAAAGAAAGAAGAAAATCTGAATATACCTTTAAGAAGTAAATAAATTGAAATAAAAAAATTTAAACTTTTATACAAAAGAAATCCCAGGCCCAGCTGACTTCATTAATGACTCATATATTTAAACCGTAAGTAATACTAAGTTTTCACAAAGTTGTTGAAAAAGAAGAGAAGGAAGAAATATTTCCCAAGGCATTTTATGAGAATAATACAACCTTAATACCAAATTCAGATGAAGATATCCTAAGACTATTAAACTGTTCTCTTATAAACATAGTTGCAAAATGCCTAACAAAATATAATGCTAGCCAGACACTGTGGCTAGTTGGGAGGCTGAGGCAACAGGATCGTGAATTTGAGGCCAGAGGCAGCCGGTGCAACTTAAGGAGACTCTGTTTCAAGATAAAAAATAAAAAAGAGACTGGTGTGCAGGTCGATGGTAGAGCGTGTGTAAGGTCCTGCATTCAACCCCCAGTATTGCAAAATAGCAATGAAAATTAAATTTAGCAATTATTATGTAATAAGTATTAAGTACCAAGACCAAGTGTGGTTTATGACAGGAATACAAAGGTTGTTTGGAATCACCTTTAATAAAATCTAACACCTATTGGAAATAAAAGGGCTGGGATTTAGCTCAGTGGGTAGAGCACTGCGCTGCAGTCTCTGAGGTCCCGAGTTCAATTCCCAGCACCGCAAAAATGGGAGAAGGGCCTGGCAATCCACTCCCAAGGCAATCCCAAAACAGTCAGCCATTGGAAACCCTATGAGGGTCGTTATGAGTCGGATACCGACTCGACAGCACATAACAACAACAACAACATTGGAAATAAAAGAGAAAAATAAACAAAAATAAACAAAAACTCTAAACCAACTAGTTGTAGAAGAAATATTCCTCACCCTGATAAAGGGAATTTATGAAGAACCTGTCATTAACATCACATCTAAAGGTAAAGGACTGTGTGCTTTCCCTTAGGATGAATAAGTGGATAAGGAAAGATGCTTTTGTCACTTCTGTTTAGTATTATTCTGGAAGGAAGGAAGGAAGGGAGGGAGGAGACACCTGAGAAGAAAGAAAAACATGAAAAAAATTGGAAAGGAGAAAGCAAAATGGTCTTCACTTGCATGTAACACAATCCTATATGCAAAAAATATCCTAAGGAATCCACAACAAAACTACCAGAACTAATAAGTGTGTTTAGTAAGTATATGCTTTCAATACATCCTAGTAATGAACAATCTGGGCTGGGATTTAGCTCAGTGGGTAGAGCGCTGCACTGCAGTCTCTGAGGTCCCGAGTTCAATTCCCAGCACCGCAAAAATGGGAGATGGGCCTGGCAATCCACTCCCAAGGCAATCCCAAAACAGTCAGCCATTGAAAACCCTATGAGGGTCGCTATGAGTAGGATACCGACTCGACGGCACCTAACAACAACAACAAATGAACAATCCACAAATAAAATCAAGAAAATAATGCAACTCATAATAGCATCAAAAAGAATAAAATATTTGGGAAAATTTTTAACAAAAGAAGAGTAAGATTTTTACTCTGAAAATCATAAAATATTGATAGGAGAAAATGGAAAGACATTCAATGCCCCTGGACCTGAAGACTTACTATTAGAGAGATGGAGGTCCTCCCTAAACTCATCCACAGATTCAACACAATGCCTCTCAACAACCTAGCAGAATTTTCAGTAGATATTGTCAGCTTACATTTATATGGCAGCAGTCCACTTCCAAAGCCATCCTGAACGATTCAGCCATTGAAAGCCTTATGAGGGTCCCTCTGAGTCGGATACAACTCGATGGCATTTAACAACAAAACAACATACACTTTGTGGTGGGACTATAAGATGGTCCATCCACTTTAGAAGACAGTGTGGAAGTTTCTTAAAATGTTAACCACAAATTTATGAAACCCAGTATCTCTACTTCCCAGGAAGATACTCAAGAGAAATGAAAATAAATATTCACACTAAAGCTTGCATTTGAATATATACAGTGTCATTATTCACAAAAGTCAAAACTGCAAAGAACTCAATTGTGGCTTCTATTTAACATTGTTGAAGTAGATGAATAGAAGGATAAACAAACAAAATGTAGTATAGCCAGATGTTGGAATCTTCCTCAGCAGTAAAAAGGAACAAAATAGCAACACCTACCTCCACAATCATGAACCACAAAAATGTTATGCCAAGTCTTAGGAAACCAGAACTAGACTACATAGTGTATTATTCTGTTTACATGCGATGTCCAGAAAGACTAATTTATAGGGACCAAAAGAAAATTAACCTTGTCTGAAGCTGGAAGTCAGTGTGGGGACTGACTGCTGTGGGCTCAAGGGTATTTAGCGGAAGGTTTTGGTTGATGGTACACAGCATTATAAATTTGCTGAAACTCACTGAAGTGTGTATACTGCAACAGGTGAGTTTTGTGGAGTGGGAATTGCAAAGGAAGCTGTATAAAATACAAAGCAGATTGGAAGCTCTAAGAAAGACAAAGACAGAAAGAAAGGAAGGAAGGGAGGGAGGGAGGGTGTGAGGGTGTTAGCGAGAGAGGGAGAGGGAGAGAAAAAGAAAGAAAGAAGGGGAGAGAGAGAAAGAGAGAGGGGGAGGAAGTGAGAGCAGAAAGGGAGAGAAAGGAAAAAAAGAAAGAAAAAAGAAAGAAAGAGAGAGAGAAAGAAAGGAAGGAAGGAAGGGAGGGAATAAAGGGAGAGAGAGAGAAGGAAAATGAAAGAAAGAAAGAAAGAAAGAAAGAAAGAAAGAAAGAAAGAAAGAAAGAAAGAAAGGGAAAGAAAGAAACAAAGAAAGAAAGAAGAAAGAAAGAAAGAAAGAAAGAAAGAAAGAAAGAAGAGAAAAGAAGGAACCCCCCACTTGAGTACCACAACCTGTATATTCTTCCCTTCAAACAAAGGCAATTGTCATCCTTTCCAACAGTTCCTCAGCCTGGATGCTACCCTGGAGCAGATGCTGTGCTCCACATCCAGTCACAGAAAAGGGAGTCTAAATAAAAATAATGCTGTGCAAACCACAAGTAGCACATCACACACCAGTTCTGTCCTTCTTCTCCTGTGGAGGACACGCTTCTTCCTTACTCCTGAATCCATGCCTAGTCTTGTTTCTTGTGTCTCTGATGCTGCTTATAACCAAGCCCCTGGGTCCCTGGGTCTTCTCTGCCTGCCCTTTGAGGTTGAAGCTCCCAGTCTGAGAAGGTCTCGTGCTTAGCTTCCCCTGAACTCTCCAGTTCCATTTGTTCACCTGCTTCTGCAGCCCATAATTTACACATTTTAAGATGACCCCATGCATGTACCTCTTTCCCTACCAGACTCAAGCTGAGCTGCTACTCACAGTGCCCCCCCCCCCACACACACAGTAATGATTTGATAGTCAAATAATGTTTTCAGCTCTGTTGAGGCAGGAAGTCGCGCATGCAGGAGAGGTACTATTTTCTGTTATAAAATTTACCTGTTAGATTGAGTGCATTTGACCCAATTTCACAGGGAAGAAAATGCTCTGGTATTTCCAGATAAGGTTTTATTTCTCCCTCAGCAATAGCAGAGCTTTCTCCATTTCCACAAGCCTTCTAGGCAAGGATAGCTAACTTAGAACCGAGTTTCAACCCAGTCTGACAACAGCTCCTCGAACCCAGATTCTGAACTTGGCAGCTGTGTGCAGCAGTGGGTTGCTGGGTCCCACTCTGATGGGCTGCACACTCCTATTTTTGGGAGGACAGTCTCCTCTGGGAATGGCTTCTGTCCTTCAGGCACCAGGGGACGGTAACTGGAGAGGTGCTTATTTCCAACATCGGATAAGTAAAGCACAGGGCAAAATGCTGTGGGCTAAGGTCCAGCTGAAGCTCATTTGTAAAGCTCCTCGTGGTCATGTGAGAGCCTCTTAGACAAGAAAGAACACTGTCTCTCTTTCAAAGTCCTCAGCCTCCACAGAGCACTAGAGCAGATCCCACGCTCCGCCTCCAGTCACAGAAAAGAGAGTCTAAATAACAAATGATTCTGTGCATATCATAACTGGGCTGTCACACCTGTTCTGGCCACAGTCTCCTCTCAAGGACACCACACTGCAAAAAAGCCTACTGGACCTCAGTATTACATATTGTTCTTGTTGTTATTAGGTGCCGTCGAGTCAGTATCCAACTCATAGCGACCCTCATAGGGTTTTCAATGCCTGACTGTTTTTCGAGATTGCCTTGGGAGTGGATTGCCAGGCCCTTCTCCCATTTTTGCTGTGCTGGGAATTGAACTTGGGACCTCAGAGACTGCAGCGCAGCACTCTACCAACTGAGCTAAATCCCAGCCCAGTATTACATATTAGTGTACTCATAATTTGCCAAGAAAATAGATTTTAGGTGGTCTTACCACACCTATGCGGGCTGGGATTTAGCTCAGTGGGTAGAGTGCTGCGCTGCAGTCCTTGAGGTCCCAAGTTCAATTCCCAGCACAGCAAAAATGGGAGAAGGGCCTGGCAATCCACTCCCAAGGCAATCTGAAGCACTCAGCCATTGAAAACCCTATGAGGGTCGATATGAGTCGGATACCGACTCGACAGCACCTAACAACAACCACCACCACACATGCCCGTGCATGCGCACACACACGCAAACACACAGAAAGAGAAAAGAAAGAAAAAAGAAAGAAAGAAAAAGAAAGAAAAGAAGGAAAGAAAGAAAGAGAAAAGAACCCATGTGCAATGATAGGTATGTTAATTTGCTTAACTGTAATAGTTACTTCACTGTATATATCAAGCTAGTATATGAAAACATCACATTGTACACCTTAGATGTATACAATAAAAATACATTTTTAAGAAGCATCCAGCATTCAAAGATTTTAAAAGTACACATCAAGAGAATGAGCGGACAAGCTACAGACTAGGAGAAAATGTCTGAAAAAGACACATTTGATTACGGATAGTATCCAAAATATTCAAAATTTAAAAGTTTTCCACAAAAGACCTACATAGACTCCTCATGAAAGAATATATACAAGTGACGGGTGAGGTGAAGAAAAGGTGCTCCACATTGTATGTCGTTGTCGTTGTTGTTGTTGTTGTTGTTGTTAGGAAATTGCAAATTAAAGTAAGAATGAGGTACTGCCACATACCTATTGTTGTTGTTGTTCAGTGCTGTCGAGTCAGTATCTGACTCACAGTGCCCATGCGTACAATAGGTGGAACAGCATTGTCAGTGCTTCTCTGCTGTTCATAGGATTTTCAATGGTGGATTGATTTTTTGGGAATGGGTTGCCAGATCCTTCTCCCACATACCTATAAGAATAGCTAAAATCCAAAATACTGGTAACAATACATGCCATACTGGTGAAACTGTGGAATAACAGGAACTCTTTACTCATTGCTTGTGGGAATAAAAAATGGTACAAACACCTTGGAAGACAGTTTGGTGTTTTCTCACAAAACTAACCATACGTTTACCACGTGATTCAGTAATCATACTCTTTGGTATTTACACCAATGAACTGAAAATTTACATCCACACAAAAAAATATTTTTCATAATTGCCTAAATTTGGAAACAACCTAGATGTCTTTCAATGGGTAAATGGATAAACAGACTGTGGTATGTGGCTGGTGTTTAGCTCAGTTGGTTAGGTGCTGCTCTGCACTCTCTGAGGCTCCGGTTTCAATCCCTTGTTGTTGTTAGGTGCTGTCAAGTCGATATCCAACTCATAAAGACCCTACATACAACAGGCGAAACACTATTGTGAGTGCTTCTCTGCTATTCATAGGGTTTTTAATGGCAGATTGATTTTTGGGAGTGGGTTGCTGGGTCCATCTCCTACAGGTTTCAATCCCTAGCACCACAAAAATGAAAGAAGGATGTGGCAGCCCACTCCTGAAACAATCCCAAAATAATCAGCCATCAAAAACCCTATGAGGGTCCCTATGAGTTTGACTGGAGCCAACAGAACCTAACAAGAACAAAACTGTGGTACATGCAGACCACGGAATATGATCCAGTGCTAAAAAAAAGAAGTGAGCTATGAAGCCACTGAAAGGCATAGAAGGAACTTACATGCACATTATGGACCTTCTCTTTCCTGAGAAGCGCATGTCCATGTCTTGAATGTTAACTATGATTCTTAAGCGTTTCTCTTTCTGAACACCTGGGTTTGACCTAAAGTATGTACTACCCCTTCTTGTTGTTGTTAGGTGCTGCCGAGTTGGTGTCTGACTCATAGCCACCCTACGTACAACAGGCGAAACACTATTGTCAGTGCTTCTCTGCTAGTCACAGGGTTTTCAATGTCTGATTGTTTTTTTGGGAGTGGGTTTGCTGGATTCGTCTCCCAAGCCTGCAGCACCTGGTGTTCCCAGGCAGTCTCCCATCCAAGTACTAACCAGACCTGACCCTGCTTAGCTTCCGAGATCTGACGAGATCAGACACCACAGTGCTATGGCTTCAGGTGTACCACCCCTTTACTCCTATCTAACTAAACTTTCTAATTATGCTTCACCCTCTGATTCACCCTAAAATACTTACTTACTTACTTACTTACTTACTTACTTACTTACTTATTTATTTTTGCAGTGCAGCCAAGGATATCACCAGACTAGAGGCCCAGAGAGAGGGAAGTCTCAGGACAGACGGCCGTGCTGGACTGTGTCTCTCACCACCGTTGATGTGGTTTCTTTGCTTAAGCAAGTCTCTCTCTGGAGAAGCCCACGTCCATGTTTTGGACTTGTGCTATTATTCTTCACTGTCTCCTTTTTTTTTGTCTCCCAATGCCCATGCTTAAATCTAAAGGGGTGTACTGTCTCTTATCCCTCATTAGTAAACTAACTTTGTTTCACTCTGAAAAAAACAAAATGCACATTGCTAAATAAAAGAAGCCCATGGGAAAAAGGTACACGTTGTATAATCACAACTCTATGGCATCCTGGAGGAGGCAAAACTGTGCACACAGGTACAAAAAAAAAAAAAAATATGTCACCAGAGATTGGGAGAAGAGAAAAATGAATTAGCCCAACAAAGAGTATTTTTAGGGCAGTGACACTCTTCTTATAATACTGCCAGTTGTTGTTGTTAGGTGCCGTCGAGTCGTGTCTGATTCATAGCGACCCTCATAGAGTTTTCAATGGCTGATTGTTTCAGGCTTGCCTTGGAAGTGGATTGCCATGCCCTGCTCCCATTTCTGCAGTGTTGGGAACCGAACCTAGGACTTCAGAGACTGAAGAGCGGTGTTCTACCAACAGAGCTAAATCCCAGCCCACTGCCAGGGTAGATGGATACATTCATCCAAGCCCACACAATTTGTACCACCAGCAGTGAGCCCAAGGGTCAACTGTGACTCCAGGGGATGCCAATGTGTCAATGTAGGTATATCCATTGTAACTAATGTTCCACTGTGGTGGACTTTGATAGTGGGGAATGCTGGCACTTCTGGGACAGGGGATAGCTGATGCACAGGAACTCTGTGAACTTTCCTCTCCTTTTTTCTATGAACATAAAACTACTCTTCAAAAAGTTTATCACTTTTTTAAAGAAAGGCAGACAGAGGAATAACAGTCAATGCAAGACCAAGAAGAAACACAGAGTGCTCCTCCTGAAAATGGTAAAGGGAGGGTTCCTGACTTATTCCTCCCGAAGTTCTGGCGTGAGAGGGAGGGGCAGTCACCTGTGTGAGTGTCTGGGGATCCAGAAGTCTTAGTGATGCTCAGGTAGCCTTTGAATCCATCTGCCTGTGTTCAGCACTGTCTTTGCCCTCCATGTTCAGAATCGCCAGCTTGCTCCAATTTCTGAGCCGTCCTCAGGCTCTGAAGTAAACACTGCTTTTTCTCTTTACCTTCTGGTTTTTGCCTAGGATTTGGCTTTTTAAGTCTGTTAAATTCAGCTATCACTTGTCCCATAAGCTTTCCCAAGGCTGATTTAATAGTGTCTGAGAGAAAGAAGAGGTAAATATCTAGCTTCAAAATGCCATCATTAGCTGGGTGCGGTGGCACACAGCTGTAATTCCAGCAGCTCGGGAGGCGGAGGCAGGAGGATCGCAAGTTCGAGACCAGAGGTAGTCTGCGTAACTTAGCAAGACCCTGTCTCAAAAAGTGAACAAATGGGCTGAGGGTGCAGCTCAGTGGTCCAGCACTTGCAGAGCATGCACAAAGCCCTGGGTTCAACCCCCAGTACCACACACACACAAAGAAAAGCCATCTTTAATGTGAACAACTTGTCTGCAGCCAAAGCACCCTGGCATCTGATCCCTCCTGGTCTCAGAGGTTAAGCAGGCTTGGCCTGGTTAGTCCCTGGATGGGAGACCATCTGGGAATACCAGGTGCTGCAGGCTAGGGAGAAGGACCTGGCAGCCCACTCCCCAAACAATCCACCACTGAAAACCTTATGACTAGCAGAGAAGCACTGACATAGTGCCAGGCATGGCACAGTGTCAGGGAGTGTTTCATTCTGTTATACTTAGGGTCACTGTCAGACCAAACTCCATGGCACCTAACAACAACAATAACAATGCTAACTCAGTTTTTTAATCAGTTTTCATAAGGCCACATGGCTCCCTTTCAAAGGCTTTTTGTCCCCTAAAATCATGGGAATTTTAACTCCAAGACAACTGTAGAGACTCCTAAAGTTAGAATTTGGTCACAGATTCGTTATTTCCAAGCAAGCATCTGATGAACACTATGCACACTCCATGAACAGTTATTGATTGATACTCATTTGTCACTGCCAATAACCAAGATGTTCTTTCCAAATCCCTAGGAGACATACAAATCCATATTCAGAGGGAACAAGTAGAATTTGTCTTAGTCTGTTTTCTGTTGCTAGGAACTTATCACAGATAGTGCTCATTTTAAAGAAAAGATGTCCCTTCTGGTTCATGGTTCAGGAGCACCAAGGCCAAGCAACACCTCTGGGTATCTTACTGGGAGATACCTAAGGTGGTACAGGGCATCAAATGACAAGAGACAAGAAGCACAGCTGGGTCTCCTCTGATCTCTCTCTTCTTAGAAAGCAACAAGATTCGCTAGTGGGGACTCCACTGTGACAGATGTATCTAACCCACTCACCTCCCAAAGGCATCACCTCCAAACAACATGGTGGGGTCAGTACCTTACAGTGGGTATAAATGCTAACATGAGCTTCAGTCACAATAAGCAAGATTGGAACCACAGTAAGACTGACAGCTACTGTGACTGTAGCCGCTCTGAGTTCTGCACGACTATTTTTCTAGGCATCCATTCAGTTGCTCCCCTTGCATCATCTAATATGATAATTACAATCTTATTAGATAATTATCAATCCCTCTTAACAAAGAAAGAAGGAATAAATTGTTTAAAGATGACCCTGCTCATAGGTGGCAGAAACAAAGACACCTAGGGTCCATGTTTTTCTCAGCTAAAACATCAGATTATAAATCAGCAACACAATGAAATGCGCTTCCGTTCTCAAAGGAAGGGTCTTTTTTATTCTTGCTGCTTTACAGATGTCTAGGCTGCGGTTGGAGGCAGCCGCAATGAGCGCTAACCGGAAGTGCCTCTCACCGAACGGGAGAGCGCCGAAAGGGAGAGTCTCGTGTGGGCAATGCTTTGGGAAGTAAACCTGGTCATTTGTCAACTTTGGGTTTGGTATCTGGACAATGGTGCCTTAATGATAAGAACATACAAATCCTGTAGACTCATCCCCGAAATGAAAATATATCAGAAGGGAAGGAAGTCAAGTAAAAAGGTCCCGGATGGAATTCACACTCTGATGAAATGAGATCTCAGCAGAGGACAGAGTCAGGCAAGGTAACACTCGGGAGGAGGAGCCTTAGGTGTAAGGATGTAACTCAGTCTAGAGGAAGGAGATGGGCGGGAGGGAGGCATGAACTTGTCAAGCTTGTTTCCCATACCGTGGGCAGAAACTGGTTATTGTAAACCAGATGAGACCTTTCTACTTCCATTTTTTAAAATTCACTTCTTTTTCATTTTCTCCTGGACATGAGTTTTGAAAATGTGAAGTGTTCCAGTAGTTCTGATGGGGGGAAGAACACACCCTGAGTCCCAGCATGGCCTTGAGGCAGACTCAGATGATGAGACCTTAGGGGAGCTTGAGAGGCCACCCAGGGGGGCAGTCCTGGGACTATGAGGTCACCAGAGCCTCTGGAGCCAGGGGAAGTCTTTCCATGTATCTGGAAGAAGCATGCAGTATTTCCGTTTTGATTCATGTTGTACTTTTAGACAGGGTCTCTCTGTGTACCCTAGGCTGGCCTTGAACGCATTGTACGTGTGCTCCACCACACTGGGTCTGTTTTGTTTTAAAACGAGTGGCCCTGTCCTGATTCAGTGGTCCTCCGACTGAGCTATTTATTTTTCCTAAGGCATTCGGAGATATGCTAGCAATGCTGGAATTATCTTCCTAGCATGTTGATTTTATTTTAATAGTAAGTATTTTTAAGAATTTTCCTTAGATGAAAACAATAAGAATTGTATCATGGAATAGAAGTCAGAGTTCACAGCAATTATTTTTAAGGGCGAAAAGATCAATTCCAAAGAACACTATCTGTTGTGAAGAGTGCTGCATGAACTACAGCAAGTGTCCCTGTGCCATGAGGACTTATCTTCTTTTGAAAGAACAATTTCATGAGCAGTGCATGCTTGGAGCTCTGACCTGCAGATCCCTGCTTTCTCCTGCCTTTGAGACAATGGTTCGTTTATTGTCGTTCCCATCCTCAGACACTTACGGAGTGCTGGACCCGTGCTAGGTACTGCCGGTGGTGGTTGAGAGAGACAAGATCCCTGTTCCCACAGAATCAGCCTCCAATTGCACGCTGGCTAGCACAGGGTGAGGGGCTGGAGAGGGCTGCTTTACAACAGAGGACGTTTGGGAGCACTGCTGTAGGCAGGTAGACAAAACCTAAACATTGAGCAGAGCCAGCCATTTGAAAATCTACATTACCAGGCAAAGAGCAGAGCAAGGAAAACATCCCTGAGACCGAAGGAAACTTGAGTCCAAGGACAGAAGACCAGGCAGCACACCTGGAGCTCAAGGCCTACAGGGAAGCCAGGAGCAAAGGGAGCCACAATGCACGCATTGGACTCTAGAGTCAGGATCACCTGGTCAGTGCACACAGAAATGTAGCTTCCCATGCTCCACCCTAGACCTTGTTGTTGTAGTTAGGTGCCGTCGAGTTGGTATCCGACTCATAGCGACCCTCTGTACAATGGGAAACACTATTGTCAGTGCTTCTCTGCTGTGCATAGGGTTTTCAATGGCAGATTGATTTTTGGGAGGGGGTTGCCAAGTCCTTCTCCCAAACCCTAGGCCTACTAATTTAGAATCTAAGAGGCAAAAGCGTAGGATTGCACATTTGAAGTTTCCCCAGGAGTTCTTCCCACAAACATACTAAAGTTGAAGAATATTGTTTTAAAGATGTTTAAGCTGACATGGCATTGATCCCGTCAAATCTCGGAAGCTAAGCAGGGTCAGGCCTGGTTAGTACTTGGATGGGAGACCACCTGGGGACACCAGGTGCTGTAGGCTTGGGAGATGGACCTGGCAACCCACTCCCAAAAATCAATCCACCATTGAAAACCCTATGAACAGCAGAGAAGCACTGACAATAGTGTTTTGCCTGTTGTAGGCAGGGTTGCTGTGAGTCGGATACCGACTCCATGGCACCTAACAACAACAACAACAACAACAACAAGCTGACATGTTTTGGAAACAGTGATACCTGCTAGAGTGACTCTGCTTGAGAATCTCTTCATAGATAAGACCTCACTATTGTTGTTAAGTGCCGTGGAATCAGGTCCGACCCATAGTGACCCTCATCAGACCTCAGTGTCTTCTAAAACCCTACCGTATTTCCTTTCATGGTGAATCCAAAACGCTCTCAGAGTTCCTTAGTTGACTGCTGTGGTCTGAATGTTTGTGCCCCTCCAAAGTGTATGTGTTGAAACCTAATGTAATGGTGATGGTGTTAGGAGGTGGAGGCTCTGGGAGGTAATTAGGTCCTGAAGATGAACCCTTGATGAACAGGACAAGTGCCCTTATAAAAGAGCCCTGAATGAGCTGGTCAGTCCCTTTGCCCTTCTGCTTTTAAGACACGCATCGCCATCTATGAAGAACAGGCCTTCACCCAACACCAAATCTTCCAGCCAGTCAAATCTGATCTTGGATTTCCCATCCTCCAGAACTGTGAGAAGTACATTTATGTTGTTTGTAAATTGCCCAGTCTCAAGTATTTTGTTACAGCAGCCCAAAGGGACAAACACATCTGGTATAATTTTCCAGCAACGCTGAGAAGGCGGTTCAGCCCAGGACAGAATGGGCCAGCGTTCCAGAGGAGCAGAGCCCCACTGTCCCTCTGGGCTGCTGTGCCACCTGTCCTTAGTTTGGTTGCTCAAATGAAGTGAGGAAGCAGAGGGACTTCATTGGGCCACAGCTGTTCTCGTGAATTAATTATCTCCGAATTTAGAAAATGGCTGTGCTCCCCAGCCTATCTTCCCAGCTGGTTAAATGAAGACAAACAGAGACAATTATTATAATTTCGTGCAGTTGTGGGGGGTTTTCCGCAAAAGTTACAGTATTTCTATACTTTTTACATTAGCGATAAAAGGAAATAAATGAGTTCAATTTTCTTGGAACTTCAATTGCAGGGCTCGAGTGTTACTGAGATAAGGGAGAAGCTGAGAATTCTGAATTCAGAGCCATCGTATTAGAGACCAGCTCCAGGGTAAAGCAAGCAGAGCTGTGGGCCTCGTAGGAAACTCAGATCTGCTCCTATCTGCAACACAGTTAATAGTTTCTTCTTGGTATTTGCTCACTTCTCAGCAAGAGGAATGTCCATGAGCTGGGACAGAGGCTTCTGGGTAGACAATGGTGTTTCTTCCAAAGTGAACCAGATGCTGCTCAGAGGTCCAGCCCCCTACATCCTAACCTGTCCTCCAAAGGCAGGAGGTGGAGGAGCCGTTACCACCAGCGAGCAGAGGAAGGCAGTTTAACCCCGCGAGACCCGTGATTACATCTTGGAATAGAATAACTAATGTCCACATGGTACCTTCTCAGTTCAGATAGCTTCGTGTGTGTGTGTGTGTGTGTGTGTGTGTGTGTGTGTCGTACTGGGAGTTGAACCCAGGGCCTCATGCTTGCATGCTCTGCAAGTGCTGGACCACTGAGCAGCACCCCCAGCCCATTTTTTCAGTTTTTGAGACAGGGTCTTGCTAAGTTACACAGACTGCCTCTGGTCTCGAACTTGCGATCCTCCTGCCTCTGCCTCCCGAGCCGCTGGGATCACAGGTGTGCACCATCACGCCTGGCTAGTCCAGGTAGCTTTTTCACTGAGTGTACAACTTGGCTTCCTACAATGACCCTGGGAGGCCAGGTCCCAGGCAGATTTGAGATCACTCCTCAGCACCAGTGTCTCCTCTGTCTAGATTCTCTGGTGTAGTACCCTCCACATGGGTGTCCTGGCTTGCCAGCCTTGCCTGCCTACACATCTGCAAAACATCATTAGCCTCATACAAGTAGCCTTGAGGTGGGAGGCAGGGGACGTAGGGACTCCTAGGGAGCTCCTACTAATTTAGTTTTCCCTCATTAGTTCTGGTTAAGGAGAATAAGTAGACCCAGATGGGATGATTTTGTCTAAAATTAATTGATTCTGTGTGGAAGGAATTGTGGAATATGTGCATTATAGAACGTGTATATATTTATAAACACGCAGACTTATACACATTCTGGAGCCTCACCCATGGCTTCAAAGGCTGTTCCTAGCACTTGAATCCAAAGCTCCAGCTCAGCTTGGCTCATGAATACATCATTTAACTCAGCCAGCTCTTCAGTTGGTACCTGATGGGTTTTCAAGGCACTTTTGCTTAGCATTTTCCTTCTTTTTTATTTATATGGGATTTAAAAACATGATTTTACACGAGCTTGATTTGTACAAAAATTAGTCAGAATAGAAAGTCTCATTTTTGTTCCACAGTCAGGTTATGAATGAGGTCCCCAGAAAAGCCCAGCTGATACATGTCCCAGAGATGTTCAATACCTGTTGACCCCACCAGGCATCTTCACCTGGCTCTCAGTCCATGAGCGGGTGCCAAGTGAGACACCATCACACAGGGTGCCAGGAAGCATGGGGGCTTTGGGAGCAAGGGCTCATCTATCTCGTCTCTGAGTCTCTTTGTACTTGTGACATATATATGTTCCCTCTGAAGGTTTTCTCTGCAGCCATGGCACCCTGGCATCCGATTCCATCTGATCTTGGAAGCTATTTATGGTTAGCCTGGTTAGTCCTTGGATAGGAGACCACCTGGGAATACCAGGTACTGCAGACTAGGGAGAAGGACCTGGAAACCCACTCCTGAAACAATCCACTATTGAAAACTCTGTCAATAGCAGAGAAGCACTGACATAGTGCCAGGGATGGTAGTGTCAGGGAGTATTTTGTTCTGTTGCACATAACGTCGCTATGAGTTGGACCCAACTCAATGGCACCTAACAACAACTCAAGCTTTGGTATGTGTATATTCCCTCTCAAAGTCAGAAGAATGCTATCTCTGAGAATTTGCAATAAGGAATACTTCAGATAAAGAAACTTAAGATATGAAGAGTAAAACAGCATTAGGGACTAGTAGCTTGAAGTGAATCTATAAACGTCTTCAGAGAGGTGGCTGTGGCCATTCTAATGAAATGACAGTATGAGTGACATTGTAACTTCTCAGGTGAAAATGGATTCAGTATGACCACATTGGTTTCTTGCCTATAAATCTGTTTAGAAATGCTACTTAACTAATTTCCATTATTTCCTTTGGCATTTCAGTTGAATATTTAATACTTTTCTGAAGATAGACATAGAGGCAGAGAGATTTCTTATCAGGCTTCCCACAAACATTCCAAACACAAATACTAAGTGCATTTATAGTGAGCCAGTTAACTCATAGTCTCAAAGTTTAGAAAGTATGACAAATTCATAATTGGGTAAATCGTTAACCTTTCAGATTAGATAAGGGGTGGCTCTGTGTGTGTGTGTGTGTGTGTGTGTGTGTGTGTGTATGTGTGTATTGCAGTTGTTGCTGTTATTAGGTGCCATTGAATCGGGTCCAACTCATAACAACCCTATGTACAACAGAATGAAACATTTCCCAATGCTGTGCCATCCCCAGAACTATTGTCAGTGCTTCTCTGCTATTCATAGGGTTTTTGATGGCTGATTATTTCAGGAGTAGATGGCTGGGTCCTTCTCCCAAGCCGACAGCACCTGGTATTCCCAAGCAAGCAGTCTCCCATACAAGGACTAACCAGGACCAACCTTGCTTATCTTCTGAGATCTGACAAAATTGGATGCCAGGGTGATACGGCTATAGAGGTGGGTAGGTAGGTGGGTAGATATAGACAGATATATGCACATATATGTGCACACATATACTTCCATGAAAATTACTGTTGGCCTTTGTTATTATTAAATTTGAAATGTCCCCAAATGTCTTATGTTTGAATGTTTTGTCCCCAGGTGGTAGCTCTGCTTTGGAGGCTGTGGAACTTTGGGAGGTGAGAGTGTAGCTTTGCAGAAGCAGCTCTCTGGTGGGAGGGACCTTTGGGGTTTATCCAGAGCCCTGGTTCCCATAGCCACCTGATTCTGATTGCCAAGATGTGAGGTTCACTGCCACGAACCACACATGCCTGCTCCATTGATATGAATCCTCTAACTGTGAGCCCCCAATAAGCCTTACCTGCCATAAGCTTGTTTCAGTCAGGTTCCCCGCCACGTTGACTTACCAGCTGACTAACATAGGCTTTGTAAAGAGTAGGGAGTTTCCGAGTAAAATAATCAAGAATTATTTATCACTTCCTAGTGTAATTGCGGGCTGGGATTTAGCTCAGTTGGTAGAGCGTTGCTCTGCAGTCTCTGAGGTCCTGAGTTTGATTCCCAGCACCACAAAAATGGAAGAAGGATGTGGCAACCCACTCCCGAGGCAATCCCAAGACAGTCAGCCATTAAAAACCCTATAAGGGTCGCTATGAGTCGGACACTACTCGACGGTACCCAACAACAACAACAAGTGTAATTGCTCAAGGTTAGAAGGCACTTTGAAAACTCAGTAGAATTTCAGAAACCAAATGTGGGGTAGGGAAGGATATGGGCCCAAGGGACCCCTACAGGTGGAGCTGGAGAGGTGAGGAATGAGGCCACAAGGTGGGTGCCCCTCATGGGAGTGAAGGTGTGAGGAGCTGTGGAGGGAGATGGGCCTGGGGCTGGATCCCCCCACAGAAGCTCTGGCCACTGTGCTTTCCAAGACAACCCATGGGAACCAGGGAGCCTGATCCTGAACAGGAGGCTGGGTCAG
The DNA here is from genome assembly GCA_007922755.1 of Pedetes capensis. Taxonomy (NCBI): domain Eukaryota; kingdom Metazoa; phylum Chordata; class Mammalia; order Rodentia; family Pedetidae; genus Pedetes; species Pedetes capensis. Next base: position 458,780 of record VMDO01000055.1, on the reverse strand, counting down.
CAAGAGGCTGGCTGCCTTCAGAATGTGACAAGAGCTTCCGCCCTCGTGTCCTGGGCTGTTAGCTTCATCCTGGCCATCACGCTGCCCCTGCTCTAGCATAACATGAAGGAGAGCTGGCCTTTGTCCCTGGTTTCTGTTCCAAGCTCCTAAAACACTTGGAATCTCCTGAGTAAGCACGGGGTGTCTTAGCTAATTACAGTGAGCCCCTTTTGATCATGCCTGAGTTTTTGCTCAGGAGATGGTTTAGGCCTCTGAAGGCCTAAGGACGGGGCTGGGCATCAGAAAGACCAAGCGATTAGAGAGGTGGGGCTTTCAGCACCCCTCACTGACTTCAGGGGGAGGGGGAGACTGGTGATCAAGCTCTATAAAAACGCTCACCTCAGGAGCTTTGATGAACTTCCTGGAAGGCTGCTCATCAGGAGGTGCTGGGGGTCGGCACACCTCAGAGAGGCAAGGGAGCTCTCTGCCACGCATCTCTTTCCTGCAGAAGTTTATCTGTGTCCTTTCTAATAACCTTTATTTTACTTATTCGTTTGCTTTATTTACGTTTTTGCAATATCTGGAGGTTAAACCCAGGGCCTCACACATGCTTTGCAAGCGCTCTGCCACTGAGCTGCACCCCCAGCCCATGTTTTAATTTTTTCATCTTGAGACTCGCTAAGTTACCCATGCTGCCTCTGGTCTCGAACCTCTGCGATCCTCCTGCCTCTGCCTCCCAACGCATTGGGATTACAGGTGTGAGCCATGGTGCCCAGCTTCTAATGGCCTTTAGAGTAAACAAGGAAGCATAGGTTTAGTGGTTCTCTGAGTGTCTAAACAATGCTACCAAAGTACCTGCAGTCGTAGCCCTGTGGTGTCCAATCCCATTGGATCTCAGAAGCTAAGCAGGGTCCTTGGTTAGTACTTGGATGGGAGACCGCCTGGGAACACCAGGTGCTGTAGGCTTGGGAGAAGGACCCGGCAACCCATTCCCTCCAAAAAAAAAAACAATCTGCCATTGAAAACCCTATGAGTAGCAGAGAAGCACTGATAATAGTGTTTTCCTGTTGTACGTAGGGTCGCTATGAGTTGGACACCGACTCATTGGCACCTAACAACAACAAGCCCTCAAAACTTCATAACTTGCCTGGCCACTGGCCAGCACCTGAAAGCCCGGATATAATAAGATGTAGTTTATGAAGAGACTTGCAAAGTAGACTAAGTTTGCATTGAATCAAAAAGAGAATCAGAAAAGCAAAGAAATGATTTCCAAGGCAATAACTATAGCTTAGCATGACCCCGGGCTGGGATTTAGCTTAGTTGGTAGAGCACTGCGCTGCAGTCTCTAAGGTCCCAAGTTCAATTCCCAGCACCGCAAAACTGGGAGAAGGACCTGGCAATCCACTCCCAAGGCAATCCTGAAACAGCCATTGTGAATCATATGAGGGTCCGACTATGAGTCAGATCCCAACTCAACAGCACCTAACAACAACAAGCACAACCCCAGCCAAAAATGGCCCTGGGACATGGCTGCAAATTAAAATTAGATAAATAAATAAATATTGAAAGAAAAGAGAAATGTAAGCCCCACGTCTGCACACGAGAAGACATTTCTCAGCTCGAGCGTCTCTGAAGGATCAGACATATAATTAGGAGTAAGGATTGTCCTGCCTTTGCTACTGCCTATCTGATTGCTAATTAGCTGCGTTCTTAGAAGAAAGATCTGAGTCATGTTTGGAGGCCTTCGGAGAACAATAACAGCAATGGCCGTCGAGGAACCCAAGTCCATTGACATGTGGAAAATGATCCTTGATGTGTGTGAAGGCAGATCATAAATATTTACTGTGTGTCATGTGACAGCCGCTAAAATTGAAGCATTTGGCCACAGTCATTAATCTGTATGTTATCTATAAGGTAGAACCAAGAATGCTTGCCTCCTGGCAGCACTGTGGTGACAAGATGAGGCAGGCATCCTCTATGAGGGTCAGTGCATCCTGAGAAGGGCCCGGTGCAGCCACTGAGCTAAATGCTAAGTCATTCCTCTCTGGATCAAGCAGGTGCAACACCACGTCAGCTTATAGAAGTTATCTCCTGAGCCCAGTCTGCCACATAAACTGCCACAACAACCCAGAAGTACCCTCCACCCCAAGGCTCCTTGAGGTGCTTCTGAAGCAAGGACATGAAGCTTGCCACAGTAGCACACTACTGGGTACAGTAAGAGATGTGCGCTTGTGTCAAGCCACACAGCACCCGCCGCTTAATCAAAGACCACGGTGTTGATGCACATATCTCCTCCAAGTGACACGTTGGAGTATATGTTTAGATAATTGAACTCCAACAAGAAAAGCGGCTGGGATTCAGTTCAGTTGGTAGAGTGTTGCTCTTCACTTTCTCAGGGCCTGCGTTCAATCCCTAGCACCACAAAAATAGGAGAAGGGCGTGGAATCCATTCCTGAACCAATCCCAAAACAATCAGCCACTGAAAACCCTATGAGGGTCACTACCAGTCACATCTTACTCGAGGGCACCTAACAACAACAATAAGAAAAGAAGGGTTGATATCAATTTAATTTTTGTGTGTGTGTGGTACTGGGGGTTGAACCCAGGGCCTCGTGCTTGCATGCTCTATAAGTGCAGGACCACTGAGCTGCACCCCCAGCCCATTCTTTTACTTTTTGAGACAGGGTCTCGCTAAGTTACACAAACTGTCTCTGGTCTCGAACTTGCGATCCTCCTGCCTCTGCCTCCTGAGCCACTGGGATTACAGGTGTGCACCACCACACCCAGCCCCGATATCAATTTAATTTAATTTAATCAAGTAGTTACTTTGTTAACATAGTATGCCAACCACACTGTAGAATTAAAAAAACACTTTCCCAAATGTGATTTTCCCTCCTCACAGCCAACCCACGAGGGAAGCAGGAACAATTTAGGATAAACCGAAAATCCAGAGAAATCAAATGTGTGCCACAAAGTAAGTCATGGGGCAAAAATCTCTTTGCAGAGCCTGGGGTTGGGAGTGGCATTCCAGAGACATTCCAGGGCGTTCTACTGCCCGGTACAATAAGCCAAACACAAACTCATCGGTGGATCTCAGCAATGTCTGCTTCCCTCCCCTCCCTTTCTCTTCTGCTTTCACTGGATTAATTAGCTTAAGCAGAACATGGGAAGAATTTTTCTATGTCTTAAACGGCATTGGCAATTCCTACACGTACACACCGCAAGCCTTATGCTTACTCATTTTCTGCATGTGAGAGAAACCTAGGTGACCTTGTTAGTGCCAAGTTCTTCTAACAGCCAGCAATCGTACATGGAAGAGGAACCCCAGGGGTTCAAGTATACCTCCTAAAGGCCTGTGCATTCCTGAGTGTTTCCTACTGTCTCAAAACAATCACATCAGTAGATGCCAAACTTTGTAGATAATCCACTCATCAACAAAAAAATATTTTGATCACAATTCATCAATATGGGAAAACTTATGTATACTTGTGCCTATATTTTTATAAACTTATCCCAAAATATGTCTGCAGCCATAGCACTCGGGCATCTGATCCCGCCTGATCTCAGAAGCTAAGCAGGGTCGGCCTGGGATGGGAGGGCACCTGGGAATACCAAGTGCTGCAGGCTCCGAAGAAGGACCTGGCAATCCATTCTCAAAACAATCTACCATCATAAAGCCTATGAATAGCAGAGAAGCGCTGACAATTGTGCCGGGTATGGCACAGTGTCAGAGAGTGTTTCACTCTGTTGTACATAGGGTCATTATGAGATGGACCTGACTGGACAGCACTTAACAACAACAACAACGTGCCAATGCATATATTTGATACAAAATGATAGAGCAGGGAGAACCAGAACAGTTTTAGATGAGTGAAAGATAAAACCAGAAATACTAAATTTTAATCTTCTTTATTTCATTTATTAATAGAAAAATACTTAACAATATATATAAACATTTCAAACAGAAGTGAATGGTTGAATATGCTTGATTATTTTGTAAGCATCTTAGTTTAAGTTTTTCACACAGAAATGTAAAGATCTGGTTTAATTTCAATTCTTGGCTTTAGTAGCAGCCATAGATTAAAAAGATGCTTCAAAAATATATATGCAAAGCCAAGCGGTACATCACCATATATGCTTAATAAACCATGTTTGTTATCTTCTAATTCATTCCATTGATTATGCAAAGACTTTATTAAAATGATTACTTATTTCAATCAGTAGTTATAATGAACCAATATAAATTCCTTTACACCTTTGCATGTATTGTTGTTGTTGTTAGGTGCCATTTGCATGTGTATATATACATATATGTATGTTTGCATGTGTGTATATATATTTGCATACACACATGCGTGTATACACCAGACTTATACATGTAAATAAAATAAATACACTCAAATCCTACTTCCAAACTCTTTGGCTGGGGTCCATAGCACACACAATCACAGGGTTCTATCCCCAGCACAAAAAAAAAAAAAAAAAAAAAAAAAAAAAAAAAAAAAAAAAAAAAAAAAAAAAAAAGGAAACAAACTCTTGGAGTGAAGAAGGTTTTAACTTGGTAGTTAATTCTGTTGCCAAGATTTCTTTTATTTTTTTCAGCAAGCATGAACTTTTTTAAAAAGTGATTCATTAATTTTAGCAACAAAAATCACAAAACAATTGAAATGTATCCAACCACTCATGTTCAAAATGTTCTCATCAAGAATTTCTTTCAAAAATCAGATAACTCACTTTTATATATTACCTCAAAGAAACATTAAATACAGTGGGGCCTCTATGCACCCAGTTTCCAAATCCATAGGTTCAATAAACCAGAGGTCAAAAATATTTGAAAAGAGAATTATCTCTTCCTGAATATGTATACATATTATATTGTATTATGGATTATGAGTAATCTAGAAATTACTCCCCACACATCTGTCACTTTGTCATACTGCAAGGGCTTGTGTGATGCTATGAGGCTGAAAGCTCTGCACTGCTATCTCAGATACTAGTATGGTCACCCATGGTGGACAGGTTTCAGGTGAGCCCTAGTCTAAGACAAACTGGGGAGTAAGACCTGGTGAACCACTTCCAAAACAACTAGCCATTGAAAACCCTATGAATAGCAAAGAGACACTGTGAAATTTAATGCAAGAAAATGAGCCCCCCAAGTTGGAAGGCACTCAAAGTCTACTGGGGAAGAGTTGCCTCCTCAAAGTAGAGTCTACCGTGATGATGGAAATGGAGTAAAGTTCCATTTGCTGATGTGGTACAACTCAAAATGAGGAAAAACAATTGTAAACATCCATTAATAACTGGAACATGGAATGCACATAGTGTGAATCTAGGAAAATTAGAAATTATTAAAAGTGAAATGGAGAGCATAAACATGGACATTCTTGGCATCAGTGAGCTAAAATGGACCGTCATGGGCCATTTTGAGTCAGATAATCATATGGTCTACTATGCTGGTAATGACAAACTAAAGAGAAATGCAGTTGCATTTATCATCAAAAAAGACATCTCAAGATCTGTTCTAAAATATAATACCATCAGTAATAGAATACTGTCCATACGCCTACAAGGAAGGCCAGATAATATTACTATTATTCAAATTTATGCACCCACCACTAAGGCCACAAATGAAGAAAGGGAAGATTTCTACCAGCTTCTACAATCTGAAATAGATCAAACATGCAATCAGGACATACTGAAAATTACTGGTGTCTGGAATGCAAAGGTTGGAAACAAACAAGAAGGTTCAGTCGTTGGAAAATATAGCCTTGGTGACAGAAACAATGCTGGAGATCACATGATAGAATTTTGTCAGACCAATGACCTTTTCATTGTAAATACAATTTTTCACCAACATAAATGGTGATTATACACAAAGACTTCACCAGATGGAATATACAGGAACCAAACTGACTACATTTGTGGAAAGAGACAATGGAAAAGGTCTATATCAAACATCAGAACAAGACCAGGTGCTGATTGTGGATCAGATCATCAACTTCTCATGTGCAAGTTCAAACTGAAACTGAAGAAAATTAGAACCACTATACAAGAGCCAAGGTATGACCTTGAGTGTAACCCACCTGAGTTCAGAGACTACCTCAAGAAACCTTTAATGCATGAGACACAAATGATAGGAGACAAGAGAAGTTGTGGCATGACATCAAAGATATCATTTATGAAGAAAGTAAAAGGTTATTTAAAAGACAGGAAAAAAAAAGAAAAGACCAAATTACATGTTAAAAGAGACTCTGGAACTTCCCCTTGAATGTTGAGCAGCAAAAGTAAAAGGAATACATGATGAAGTTAAGGAACTAAGCAGAAAATTTCAAAAGGCAGCTCAAGAAGACAAAAACAAATATAATGACATGTGCAAAGAGCTGGAGGCAGAAAACCAAAAGGGAAGAACACACTCTGGGTTTCTCAAGCTTAAGGAACTAAAGAAAAAAATTCAAGCCTCGAGGGGCAATAGTCAAAGATTCTACAGAGAAAATATTAAATGATACGGGAAACATCAAAAGAAGATAGAAGGAATACAAAGAGTCAGTGGACAAAAAAAGAATTGGTAGATGACCAACCATTTCAAGAGGTTTCATAGGAAGAAGAACCAATGGTATTGAAGGATGAAATAGAATCTGCCTTGAAAAAACTGGCAAAACACCAGGCTCCAGGAATTGATGGAATACCATTAGAGACGTTCCAACAAAAAGATGTAACACTGGAAGTGCTAACATGTCTATGCCAACAGATTTGGAAAAAAGCTATCTGGCCAACTGACTGGGAAAGATCCATATTTGTGCCTATTCCCAAAAAAAGGGGATCCAAATGAATGTGGAAACTATCCAATGATATTGGTAATATCATATGCAAACAAAATATCACTAAAGATCATTCAAAAGTGACTGCAGCAGTATATAGACAAGGAACTGCCAGAAAATCAGGCCAGATTCAGAAAAGGGCAAGGAACCAGAGACATCATTGCTGATGTCAGACAGATCTGAGCCGAAAGGAGAGAATATCAGAAGATGTTTCTTTATGTTTTATTGACTATGCAAAGGCATTTGACTGTGTGGATGATAACAAATTATGGATACACTTTGAAGAAGGGGAATACCAGAGCACCTAATTGTATTCAAGAAGAATCTGTACGTGAACCAGGAGGCAGTTGTTCTAATAGAACAAGGAAACACTGCCGGTTTAAGGTTGAGAAAGGTGTGCATCAGGGCTGTATACTTTCACCATATCTCTTCAATTTATATGCTGAGCAAATAATCTGAGAAGCTGGACTTTATAAGGAAGAATATGGCATCAAGATTGGAGGAAGACTCATTAACAACCTGCGTTATGCAGATGACACAGCTCTGCTTGCTGAAAGTGAAGAGGGTTTAAAACATTTACTGATGAAGATCAAAGAACATAGCCTTCAATATGGGTTGCAACTAAACATCAACAAAACAAAAATCCTTACAGCTGGGTCAATATGCAACTTCCCAATAAATGAAGAAAAGATTGAGGTTGACCATGATTTTGATTTACTTGGTTCTACAATCAACACCCATGGAAGCAGCAGTCAAGAAATCAAAAGACACATTGCTTTGGGAAAAACTGTAGCAAAAGATCTCTTTAGAGTATTGAAAAGTCAAGATGTCACATTGAAGTTGAAGTTGCATCTGACTCATGCCATGGTATTTTCAGTAGGATCATATGTTTGTGAAAGCTGGACATTGAACAAGGGAGACAGGAAAGGAATTGATGCTTTTGAATTATGGTGCTGGATACGACTGTTGAATATACCATGGACTGCCCAAATAAACCCACAGATCTGTCCTAGAAGAAGTGCAACCAGAGTGCTCCTTGGAAGCAAGAATGGCTAGACTGCCATTCATTTTGGACATGTAGTCTGGAAGGACCAATACCTGGAGAAGGACATCATGTCCTTCTCCATGGCAGGTCAACAGAAAAAAGGAAAATCCTCCACTAGATGGATTGACATGTCCTTCTCCATGGCAGGTCAACAGAAAAAAGGAAAATCCTCCACTAGATGGATTGACATGGTGACTGCAACAATGAGTTTAAACATAAATAAGATTGTGTGCCTGGCACAGAATCGGGGAGTTCTTCATTCTGCTGTACATAAGGTCAATATGAGTCAGACTCGACTTGATGGCACCTAATAACAACAAGTGATTACTCATGCTTCAAAATAATTTGCAATGCCTGTATCTGACCATGGATGTCTCTGGTCCTCAGTGGATTTGTAAGAGTCCATTAATCTTCATCTGGGGGTTAGCTCAGTTGGTAGAGTACTACTTGGCACTCTCTGAGTACCCAGGTTCGGTCCCTAGTACCACAAGAGCAGGTAAAGGATATGGCAATCCACTCCCACAGCAATCCCAAAACAATGAGCCATTGAAAACCGATGTGGGTTGCTGTAAGTCAGACCCAACTTGACAGCACCTAACAACAACAACAACAACAACAACAACAACAACAATACATCCTCATGAATAACAAGTATAATGTCTCATGTGTGTCTGTAAGAACACTTTGTTTAGAGTTTCTCATTTTCAAAAAAGGTTCTCCAGACCTAAAAGTCCCCAAATGCTGCTCACCCAGATAATTAATATAGCATGGTTTTTATTACTATTGAAGTATTTAGATAATTGTACTACTCCTCAAAATAGACAGTTGTAAACAAATTCTGGTCCCTTAGACCCTGAGAAGGAAAAATTTCCTAGCAGATGAAGGGCTGTCTTGGGTCCTACTGTTAACATCTTGTTAGCCCTTCTGTAGATACAGGTTTTCTGTGTCCAGCCCCTCACATGGAGCCACAAGAATCCCAGCAAGGAGAAATGACTTGTCAGACCTGAAGGAATGATAGTGAGGTTACAGCTGAAGAACCTAGCCACCCTCCCCATCTGTGATGTTCACCACCATTACTCCACATTTCTGAATGAGGACTTTTGTCCCCTGAGATACACAGTCTGCCTTAGAAAGTCAGTTTCCCTAGATACTACTTTATTTATTATTGATTGATTGATTGATTGATTGAGGTACTGGGAGTTGAACCCAGGGCCTTGCACCTGCATTCTTTGCAAGTGCTGGACCATTGAGCTGCACCCCCATCCCTCCCCCCCCCCCTTTTTTTTTTTTTTTTGGCTTTTTGAGTCTGCTTTAAGTTCCACAGACTGCTTTTGGTCTCGAATTTGCGATCCTCCCGCCTCTACCTCCCAAACCACTGGGATTACAGGCGTGCACCACCACTCCCAGCCCTAGATACTACTTTTAAACCAGATTTTAATTCTCATTTTTCTTCCTAGGGACTGAAGCTCTCCGACCTGATAGGAAATTCTGAACCTCTGGAGACATGACCTGGTCTTGGTTTGGCAATTGGCCTGGTAAGAATGTGTATTTAATCTCATTGCAGCAGAGACTTCCAAAGAGAACACCTCCTCCAGGCAGCCCTCACCAGCCTCAGACAGCTGACCGTGTCCTCTGAGCTGCTGCTGAAGCTGCCCTTAGCACTTAGCGCAGAGACGGTGATGAACAATTCCTTTGTCTGGTTCCCCAGACTGGACTGTCCCCAACCAAGGCATGGCCTGTTGTTTCCCTGATGCCCATCCATGAGTCTGAAAGAGGATCAGTCAGGAGGGATGGTGGGTGGGATTTTATTCCAAAGAAAGCTGCCCCTTGAAGGGTTATGGGAGGCTCTCGTGTCCCTGAGAGTCACACACTAAGTAGGTCTTTTGCTGTTGACTGCCTCCCCTCAAATCTCATGCTATTGCATATTTTCTCTTCACATTGAAAGAAAATTTTTTACACAGACCCCTAAACAGCATCTCAGACTCCCGAAGTCAGGCATTGGTTGATGGGGCCTTCTGCTGTTGTCACTTTTCATTTGGGGATCAGTGAGCAGTTCCTGGGAGGTGACTCTTGCCTTTCAGAGATCATTTTAAATTTTAATTAATTATTTTCTCTCCAGTACATAAAGTGCTGGTGCACTTAGCCTTAAATGACCTCAGATGTGAAATGCTAAACCAGTGCTTTAAAAAAGAGCACCTTGCACTCCATGTACCACGAGGCTGATGCAAAGACTTCAGAACCGTTGTGGGGATGGAAGAGGCAGGCACCCTGGAGGCAGGGTGCATGTTAAGCGGCCAGCCGTATCTCAGGCTGGGCATGTGGTTCAGTGGTAGAGCACTTGCCTCACACACACAAATCCCTATGTTCCACCTCTAGGACTGCAAAAATAAAAATAAAAAGTCCCTATTTTGCCTGCTATACTAGTTTCTCCACGTGGCTGTTAGGTGCTGGCAAGTTGTGTCCAACTCATAGCGACCCTCATAGGGTTTTCTATGACTGATTGTTTCATGAGTGGACCGTTGCATCCTTCTCCCATTTTTGTGGTGCTGGAGCTCAAACCCAGGTCTTCAGGAATGATGGAGCAGCACTCTGCGAAATGAGCTAAACCCCAGCCCAGTTTCTCCATACTCTAAAAAAAGTAGATGAAATGCTAGGCACTGTGGCAGTGGCTGTAATTCTAGCTACTGAGGAGGCAGAGGCAGGAGGATTGCAGGTTCAAAGCCAAAGGCAGCTTGCACAACTTAGAGACACCTTGTTTCAAATTTTATATATATATACATACATATATATATGTGTGTATATACATATATGTATATGTACATATATATGTATATATGTATGTACATATATATGTATATGTATATACATGTGTATATGTATGTGTGTATGTGTGTATATGTGTGTGTATATATGTGCGTGTGTGCGTGTATATATATATATGTGTGCGTGTGTGCATGTGTGTGTGTATATATATGTGTGTGTGTGTATATATATATATATATATATGGGGCTAGGGACACAGCCCAGTGGTGGAGCATCTGCCTAGCATGCATGAGTCCCTGGGTTCAACTCTTTAACTTCCAGTACAGAAAACAAAATGAAACAAAACAAAAACAGTAGATGAAATCACTATGTTTAATCTTATCATTTCCAATATATTTGATTATAGCTAAAACAACTCCATATTAAATATTCCTGATGAGAAGAAACCCCCGCATGTCTGCCAGCTTCTCATGCTGTGGGGGCTTATGTGTTGCTGGGATGCTAAAAGCTATGCCACTGGTATCTCAGTACCAGCAGGACCACCCATGGTAGACAAGTTTCAGCTGAGCTTCCAGACTAAGACTAAGGAGAAGGACCTGGCAATCCACTCCTGAAAAAATTAACTGCTGAAAACTCTATGAATAGCAGAGAAAGACTGTCCAACATAGTGTAGGAAAATGAGCCCTCCAGGCTGGAAGACATTCAAGTGACAACTGGGGAAGAATTACCTCCTTGAAGTAGACTCAATCTTACTGATGAGATTGGAGTAAAGTCCCTGGGATTTACATATACTGACGTGGCATGACTCGAAATAAGAAGAAATACAGTGGCTGCAACTATAGGCTCAAACATAAAAAGATCACATGCAGGGTAGTATTTCATTCTGTTGTACATAGTGTTGCTATGAGCTAGACCCGACTTGATGGCACCTAACAACAATGATCAGATGAAAATTTGAGCAGATTATGAGAACATTAGTTAGTTTCCAGGAGTTACAGAAATGTATGGGGAATGGCCATGTTTGGGACATGAGGACACAGCAGGGTGTGAATGTGTCTCTATAGGTGGTATGTACCCCTGACTGGGGATGCTTTCTAAAAGGCAAGATTAAGATTCTGGCAGCAAGCACAAATGCTAGAATTTCATATTGGTTCATCAAACCAATATCTGGTTTGATGTTGGGACTGGGAGAATTATTGGCTCTGTGGACTCATGGCAAATAAGGACAAAGATGATGCCTATTCTCCTTTGGGTAACAGCCTTGCAACAGGCTCGTCCTGATCCCCTATACCTACATTCTCATTCATATTTGGATTCATTCATGTTCACTGTCTCTCTCTCTCTCTCCCTCTCTCCCTCCCTCCCTCCTATACAAACACATACACTCATACACAATCTCACACTCACACATTCACACATAAGCACTCACATTCACCCAGACACTCACACAGCCTGACTCAGTGTTGTCGCCAGGCTAAATGCTTGGCTGCTGGTTCTATGAGTCATTTCCTCTATGAGTCATAGAGGTTTCCATGGCTGCTTATTTCAGGAGTGGACCACCACATCCTTCTCCCATTTATGTGGTGCTGGGGCTTGAACCTGTGTCTTCAGAAACTACAGAGCAGCACTCTACCAACTGAGCTGAACCCCAGCCCAGTTTCTTCACTCTGAAAACAAAAAGTAGATGAAATGCTACGCATGATGGTGCATGGCTAGAATTGTAGTTACTGAAGAAGCTTTATCTGCACAGATGATGTGGTCGGACTAAAAAGGATTTCCTGAAGTTTCTGTCTAAGTGAACCAGGCTGGCCCAGAAAGTTGAAATGAAATGAATCCAGGGATTCAGGAATGCCTTAGAATACTTCCGTAGCTCCTGTGAATTGATGGCAGAAGAGGAAAACAGCAAGGCTAGCCATCTCCCCATTTGCCCCTGGATCTGCCCTGGGGCCCACCCCTAGACTACTCCAGAGGATGGGGAGTCACCTGCTTCAGAGTCTCCCCGATTATAGTACACCCACAGGAAGATGTGTGCTTGCCACTGCCAGATCCTTGTACTTAGGTCTTCATCCGCTCATGGGAACATACAAGGGTCAGCCTGATCAAGCCCTGCACCCAGGTTATCGGAAGGTAGACATAAATTACATACTGCCCTTCCTGTCCTCTGGCCACCGGGCACAGGTAACAACAAAAACAGCTATGAGTGAGCTGGGTGCGGTGGCGCATGCCTATAATCCCAGTGGCTTGGGAGGCAGAGGCAGGAAGATCGCAAGTTCAAGACCAGGGGCAGCCTGCATATCTTAGTGAGACCCTGTCTCAAAAAAAAAAAAAAAAAAAAAAAAAAAAAAAAAAAAAAAAAAGGGGCTGGAGATGGCAGCTCAGTGGTCCAGTACTTGCAAAGCATGCAAGTGTGAGGCCCTGGGTTCAACCTCCAGTACTGAAAAAAAAAAAAAAAAAAGTGTGTGTTAAAGACGTGTGTTAAAGAACCCCTGCTGTACCAGGCTCCTTACATTTGCTTTCTCTAAATCTCAAAACTGCACTGCATTATTTCCTTCCCTTGTGCTGAGGGAGAAATTGAAGCTGGGGAGAAACTGAAGCTTGGGAGGTTAGGAAGCGCATCACCTCACAGCTTTGAACGGCAGAGCAGGATATGAGCAGAGATTCCCAGGCCCCTCGCCTCCGCTTGCTGGCCCCCTACACACATGGCCTGCTTCTCGGGTCCTCATGGTAGGACCGGCACTTGGAAGGCCTCCGTTCCCACCCCGTTCAGGAGCATCCTCAGTGCCTAGCGTCTGCCTCACCCTCACCTAATTTTTCAGCTGTCCCAGAGAATGTCCTGGAAATGTGGAAGAACATGTTGTGTCGTTCATCTCCTGATATGTCACTTTTTCTCCTTTTCCCATCACCTCTTCCAGCACCATCACAAGCATGGCCAACATGGCGGCCTCCTCCAGAGAACCTGAGAGGGCTCGGCTCCTCTACGTCTAGCCATGGCCCAGGCCTTCCTCATCGATGGGCCTCATGCTTTGCAGTTGCGACTCCAAGCCAGAGCTCCTTGTATCCAACATCGTGGCAAGGAAGCCAACTGTCTGTGTTTGAGGACATTCTGCATGACATACACCATATTGTTCTCAGGATGTCTCTCCCTCAGGCTCTTGGTGATTGACTAGACCTTCCTCCCTACCTTCCTCTTCCCATAAATTGTGCTTTCTCTGGGAGGCTGGGGCCCCACCCAGGTGCCAGATATGACAAGTCTGGCCTAGTGGTACACAGCTGTCTGGGAGAGACTCAGGTTGGGGTCCCTCACTACACACACACACATCCCCCATTCTCAGCATGAGTATGTCTTCTCTCCAAAGCTGCAACTGTGTGTATCTGTCTTCCCAGGACAGAGCCTGTAGTTTGTGTGCTATGCAGGCTTCCACCTCCCGGCCTGTTTGCACCTTGAGACCAAGCATGCCATCATGACCACGGTACATCATTTTCCAGGAAGGCCAACAATCCTAGGCTTTGTGTGAAAACTCCAGCCCTGGGAAGACCAGAAAGCAGGCAAGAAAGATCAGCACAGTGCCGTGCCCAAGCCCAGCTGAGGATCTGAATGCAAGATCCCTTTAGGAACAGGACACACTGCACAGTAATGCAGCCAGGGGAGGGAGCTGGAGAGGGGAACGAGGGAGGACCTCCCTCCACCAAGCATCCAGGGCCCCACGGAGACCAATTTACTTTCTCATGTAGGCCATGCCAAGCAACCAGAGGATGCCTGGGCCGTCCAGTGCTGTGCCATGCGTGGAGTCTGCAGAGGGCAGGAAGCTTCAGCGCTGGGAGTATGCAGTCAGCTCAGCCTAACAAAGTGCAGCTGAAGCCCCTGGCCTTCTCAGAGCCACAACCCCAGGCAGCTTCCTGTGTCTTGTTCCTGCAGATTCTTAACATCCACCCCTTCAGCATTGTTCACCATTTACCTAAATGCCTGTGCTCCTCCATTCCACCTCACACACACATCAATCTCTGCTCTGTGCCTAGTACTCTGCCAGGTGCTTAGGGCACTGTATGGAATAAACCAGACAAACATCTCAACCTCCTTGGCTTTCTCTTTGCCTGGGGGAGACAGGAGCTGAATATCCTAAGTCGGCCAGTTACCTGCCCTGGCAGACACGGGAAGGAGGACTAGGAAGGAGCCAGGGGGAGGAGGGGCTTCCTGTAGAAGCACAGCGCTGGGGCTGGTAGCAGTTGCCCTGGGCATTGAAGGACTGGCGAGAGGTCTGGGGGAGCCAGGAGGAGCGACACGAGGGGACAGTTTTGGGGGCAGAGAGAGGTGGAGACAGCCTGAGCCTTGGGCTCCTAACGGGCTCAGGGCTGGGCCCAGGAAGGAGGCCATGGCCGGTTCTGAGCAGGGAAGAGATGCGATGGGACTTCGGTTTGATCACCATGGCAACTGGGCTGAGAGCAGATGAAGAAGCACCAGGGCGGAAAGGGGCCGGACCTGAGTAACTTGCAGTAATCAAAGTGAGACAGGAGAGCAGTCCAGCCGGGCTGCTCCCTCGATGGTGCTGCACACTGCTCAGATCTGGGACAGCGTGAAAGCAGAGCCAGCAAAATCAGCGACCCATGGCCTGCAGAGCAGGAGCCACACACTGGTGACTGCGAGTCTATGAGTCTGAGAACCACAAAGGAGGGAAATACCGTTTCCCGAGATGGGGGAAATAATGACAAGAGCACCCAGCATGGAGAAGACCGTGCATTCAGTTCCTACACTTTAGTTTTGAGCAGCTCATACAGGGGGCCTACAGGTGTAGCCCTGTGGCATCAATCCCATCAGATCTCAGAAGCTAAGCAGGATCAGGTCTGGTTAGTATTTGGATGGGAGACCGCCTGGGAACACCAGGTGCTGTAGGCTTGGGAGATGGACCCGGCAACCCACTCCCCAAAACCAATCCGCCTTTGAAAACCCTATGAACAGCAGAGAAGCACTGATAATAGTTTTTTGCCTGTTGTGTGTAGGGTCCGACTATGAGTCGGATACTGACTCAATGGCACCTAACAACAACAACATACAGGGGGATGACAAGAGACATTGGATGGATGATTCTGAAGGCCAGGTGAGAGATCCGCATAGGGATGTGAATTTGGGCGGTGGTGGTATACAGATGGTACTGAATTCCTTAGACTCAGTGAGACCGTCTTGGGAAATGTAGACAGAAATCAAAGAAGTCCAAGGACTAAGCCTGAGGGCTCCAAGTGAGAAGATCAGAGAGAAGAGAGACCACATGGGTGGGAGAGGAGAAGAAGAAGAAAAAGAAGGAGGAGGAGGAGGAGGTGGGGGGAGGAGGGGGGAGGAGGGAGGAGGGAAAGAGAAAGAAAGAAAGAAGAAAGAAGGAAGAAAGGGAAGAAGAAGGAAGAAGAAGAAGAAGAGGAGGAGGAGGAGGAAGAAAGCCCAGCAGGAGCAAGGAGCAGAGTGCAGTAATCAGCTCAGAGAAAAGCCTCGCAAGCAAATGTGTCCATGGCTGCTGGGGAGTCAAGTAGATGAGGGCTGTGAATTGACCATCGGACTTAGTGGCATGAGGGTCCCCTTTGTGGGTGACCTCCAAAAGAGCAGTTTTACTGCTGGGCGCAGTGGCGCACGCTTGTAATCCCAGCAGCTTGGGAGGCGGAGGCGGAAGGATCGCAAGTTCGAGACCAGAGGCAGTCTGCGTAACTTAGCGAGACCCTATCTCAATAAAGTGAAAAAAAAAATGGGCTGGGGTGCAGCTCAGTGGTCCAGGACTTGCAGAGCATGCAGGTGTGAGGCCCTGGGTTCAACCCCCAGTACCACAAAAAAAAAAAAAAAAAAAAAAAAAAAAAAGCAGTTTCAGGAGGACACGGGGCAATTGCTCATAGTCTTCCTTTTGTCCTGAGCACAGAGGAGCACCGCTGCTTTGCATAGTCTGCTCCACCTGTCAGAGACACAGCCAGGAGTTTGTTCCTGGACACACAGTTCTTACTCGTGGACCTCGTGGCTACCTCACCAGCACCCTCAGTCTCTCTCTCCACATCCCTTCCCTTCCTCTCTCTCTCTTTCCCTCTTCCTTACCCCTTTAATTGCAGAAAAAGTCAGCCTCTCAGGCTCGAAGGGGAAGAGCAGGTCCTTAATGTGATCTTTGCTCTGCGCCACCTTATTCAGCTGAATCGTGCTCTGACCATTTTTCACTCGGCGCCTTACTGAGTCCTGTCCTGCTTACAGACTGAAGCAGGAGGCTTCTCCAGGCCTGTAAGAGTCCCACATAGCTGGGCTCTATTTGCTTGTACTTTTGTGTTTGTTTTCAAACTGCACAGTTCATGTTGAGCACCTCTTTTTTAATCTAATACCTTGCACACCCAGAAAATGATCGCCTCCACGTGCTATACCACATGGTATACCACATACTATTTTCCAACCTTACCTTGGAGCGATGTCCTCAATCAACATGGGGTTGTACCTCATGTGTCTTTTACTATATCAATTTTTTAAATGAAACATTGACCATATTTTTATCACACCTTGGACATAGCGTGGGTCCTTAGCTCTCTAGAGTGTTCTAATTTTTTTTATTGCCTGCAGGCATACCACTGTGATGTCCGATCCCGTCAGATCTCAGAAGCTAAGGAAGGTCAAGCCTGGTTAGTACCTAGATGGGAGACTGCCTGGGAACACCAGACACTGTAGACTTGGGAGAAGGACCCAACAACCCACTCCCCCAAAACAATCAGCCATTGAAAACCCTATGAATAGGAGAGAAGCACTGACAATAGTGTTTCATCTGTTGTATATAGAGTCGCTGTGAGTCGGGCATGGACTTCAGGGCGCCTAACAACAATAACAATACTTTCCAAGACGTCAGTGTCACGTGCTTTTGCATCTGCTTTTGTTGTTACAGAAACTAATAACAATTTCTATAGGGATGAAGATAATACCAGTGGTTGCAAAAAAAATTGCAAATCTCAATGATCTGGCCGAATACATGTTTATTCTATTGCCTTTTCCTGGACACACTGGAACCTGACACTGTCCAGCCACCCTCATAACTACATTGGGGCAGGTAGCTTGGATTTCAGATACAGGAGTGGGAGCAGAAGTCACCTGTGCGGACTCCCTCTAGGCTGTTTGCATCAGTCCCAGAACACACTGTTTGCTCTGCACCTCTGCCGGCCCCACAGAGGCTGTGAAGCAGAGAAGGCTGACACCTGAGTCATCTCCGGATAGACCCAACAGGAGAGCCAGTCACCCCATGTTAGGCTGGAATGCAAGAGAGGAATGATTACGCTCTACACCATCCAAGTAATTTGGGGGCATAAAGTATTTTGTTAGTGCATGTGTTCATAAAGGTGGAAGGGGAAAAACGGAGGTGACAAATGAGGACAAATGTTTTTCAATACCTTTGGTATAACAAAAACAGATAAATGCCATGGTGGGGGGATAAAGAGAGAGGCTCTGCCTTGGTCATTTTGCCTTTTGTGTGATGGGACAAATGCCTGCGTGTCTGCCTGCTCCTGGGAAAGATCTGATATGGGAGAAAGACTGATGGCAAGGTCACAGGGCTGAGGACCGCGGGAGCATCTTTGGAAGGGCAAGGAGGTGGACTCGAACACACCTGCCTCGGGAATGACCTTGTCCCAGAGCGCAGACACCTCCTCCACGCAGCGCGAGAGAGGCAGCCTCCCCAAGCACTGCTGCAGGTTGGTGTGGGAATGAGTTGGCGGCTGTGGCCGATGCTCCCCTCAGAACACTAAAGCTTTCTCAGCAAGGCCGCCGACTGTGATTCCAGATGAGGGAGGAGGCGGCAGGGGTTTGACGAGAGAGATGCAAGCAGATGAAGCAGTTGTCTGGAGGGGTGGACAGCGTAGGTGGGGGAACGCCGAACAGCTGGCTGCACCGCTGTAAGGGCCGCTGGTTCAGGAATTCACAGTGAGACCCGCACAATTGTTCTAATGAAGTCCAGATCACACCTGCTCATCTTGATGGGCCACGGGATTTCAGATGAGTTGATTGTTGTTGTTGTTGTTGTTGTATGCCGTCGAGTCGTGTCCTACTCATAGCGACCCTCATAAGGTTTTCAATGGCAGATTGCTTTGGGATTGCCTTGGGAGTGGGTTGCCACGTCCTTCTCCTATTTTTGTGGTGCTGGGAATCGAACTCAGGACCTCAGAGACTACAGAGTGGTGCTCTACCAACTGAGCTAAATCCCAGCATGATGAGTTGATAGGATGATGATAATATGAGGGAGAGGGACACAGAAAGAGTGCTATGTCACAAATGGCAGGACCCTGTGAGGTTGCAGGATCAAACAGGAGTCAAGGGCATTAGGAGAAAGG
Organism: Pedetes capensis; assembly: GCA_007922755.1. Lineage (NCBI taxonomy): Eukaryota > Metazoa > Chordata > Mammalia > Rodentia > Pedetidae > Pedetes > Pedetes capensis. Next base: position 439,853 of record VMDO01000055.1, on the reverse strand, counting down.
AGCTGAAATCCTGGCAAAAGACAGAAATTTTTCGGGTTTTTTTGTCTGTTTTTTACTTGTGAGTTGAACCCAGGGCCTTGCACATGCTAGGAAAGTGCTCCACACCTGAGCTACTGCGCCCCAGCCCTTTTTTTTCTATTTTCTATTTTGATATAGGATCTTGCTAAGTGGCACAGGCTGCCTCTGGCCTGGAACCTGCAATCCTCCTGCCTCAGCTTCTCAAGTCGCTAGGATTACAGTCATACACCATGGTACCTAGCAAGAGATGTACTCTTAAAATAAGAGATTTTGAAGAAGTCACTCTTGTTATTGGTAGTGGGTGATGAGACCTTACCTAAGATTGTGGGAGGGCCTAGCTTAGGTGGACAGAGGAAAAGGAGGAGGCTGAAAAATTAGGACATCCCATGGTAAAACAGCCATCTGAATGTATACTGATGGCGCCCATTGTGGGGATATTTCACATACAAACAGTGAATCAGGAACAGGAAACTTCAGCTTCGGGGGAGTCGTGAGGAGCTGGCAGATGATGTCAGCGGGAGATGACTCAGGAATGGTTGACATAGGTAGGGAATCCGAGTGGGCACCAGGACAGTGGAGGAAAGAAAAGCCTGAGGTCTGCGAAGAGAAGCCAGGATCCCCTTCTCCCCATATTTAAACCCAGGAATGTGCGAGACAGCAGAGGAAACCATGGCCCTTTGTGAGGGGAGGCAGCGTCCTTATCGTCCTTATCAGCCCAAGTAGCAGAAAGGAAAGGGAGCAATCAGGAGTTGGCGCCAGCAAAGTTGGGCTTTTGATGGCTGGCCATACACGACAGAAATCACAGGCACTGAGTTCTAGAAGGTGGGGAAGACAAGAGGATAATCGGAGGGTCACACTGGAGGTATTGATGAGAGTGAGCATCTGGGACTGAGGGCTGCCCTGGACACCGGTGTAACCAACATATGCAGGGTAAAAGGCACGGTGGCAATGACAGGAAGGAGAGGATGTTGGTGAAGACAGGGTCTCGGCCTGTCAGAACAGCCAGAGCCCTGGGATCCCACCGGTACTCAGCCCCAAACCCCAGGCAGGCCAGAAACCATCACAACTCCCATTCTATGCTTGCAATGAACGAGTCAATGCATGAATAAGGAGCACGTCAATCACTATTCCGAGACTTTCTTCTTAAAGAGGAGCAAATGTAGGTCCTACAACGTACAGCTTCCTTTCCCAGGCCACACAGTGAAGAGGAAACAAGCCCCCTGGTTGAATGCTATCACCTTTCGCCAGCTCTGTGACCTTAGGCCATCCCCTTAGCTTCTAGGAGAGACAGTTTCCTAGTTTGGAAAAAAGAAATGCACATAATAGTTGCACCTGCTTCACCAGTTTTTGAAGAAATGGGGTTAATGAATTCATAGCACAATGCCTGGCATTTAGCAAATAATCTTTATGTGTTGTCTGTGCTATTAACAATGAGCCCCACTCCATGTCTCATCTAAAGTTTTTCACACACGTGTCCCCAAGCCTTCCAGCTTCCGGGCTCAACTTGTCCTGTATATGCAATTAAAATGGCCGACGTTCCCATTCCATGCACAGCGCTGAAAATTCAGCATTGTCCTCCCAGGGTTTCCAAAGATCTACTCTTTAGCTCAGTTGTCAGAGCAATGCTCTGCACTCTCTGAGGACCCAGGTTCAATCCCCAGCACCACAAAAACAAGAAAAGGATGTGATAGTCCACTCCCAAAGCAATTCTGAAACAACCCGCCATTGAAAACCCTATGAGGATCACTATGAGTTGGACCTGACTCCACGGCAACTAACAACAATGACAACAACTCCACAGCAACTAATAACTCTCAGGCCCATCCCTTGCTCCACATGCCTGATACCTGTGGAAGGTACTGGCCTACTCCATTCACCTCAGCTCCTTCCACTGCCAACTAGACTTGACTTTGTTTTCTTAGAGCAGCCCTAATACAAGACTGTCCTGGAATCTGATGCTTACTGAGTATTAAAGATGAATGGCAGCCTGGGCATGGGGCTCCCCACAGGTGAGTGTCATGTTTGTTAGTCATTCTTCCTCAAGAATTGGATGGGTTTGGAGCATCAGACTGAAGGGCCCCCAGCCATCAATGAGACTTTCTTTTTTCTTTTTTTCCACTATTTCTTTTGTTCTCCTCTGCATCCTCCCCCTGCACACACAAACACACACACAAACCTACACACACACACACACAAACCTGTCCTCTCCACATTCCCTATGCAGTGTATCAAAAAGACTCCAAATTCCCACAAATTCCTGGCATTTTATTACACATCAGTTTCCACTCCCAATGCCTATTCTAGCCCCATCGTAATGCTGAAGTCTACTAAACATGCAAGATTGCCTGACCCTTTTCTTCTTTAGCACATGTAAATTAAAGCTGGAAACACCACTCCCTCTCGTAACAAGGGTCTATCCACACCGAGTGCTATATAAAGCACAAGCCAGTGTCCACACGTTTGAAATAAGGAAAGAAAGGTACTAAGGTTCTTAGGGACAGGGCCATTGGTGAGAGCGCATAATTATGGAAGTGCCCACAAGCCAACATTCCCAGCATTCTGTGTTGATCTAATAGAGGCTGTTGGACAAAGAGACCCAAGAACTATTACACAAAGAATCTTCAGTAAAGATCAACAGCATGTCTTTGGCCAGCTCCATGTCAGTCAGGGGACACAGGGGCATTCCAGCCATGAAGCCCTTCCACCCCCTGCTCTGCCTCACAGCTAAGGAACAGTGAACTGAAGAGTCCCTTTTTTTTTTTTTTAACCTGGGGGATTGAACCCACGGCTCCCATATGCTAGGGAAGCGCTCTACCACTGAGCTGCACCTCTGTGCCCTTCCTTTGCTTTTATTTTTGAGATGGTCTTGCTAAGTTGCGCAGGCTGCCTCTGTCCTCAAACTTGCAATCCTCCGGCCTCAGCCTCCCTAGTCACTCGGATTACAGGGGTGCACCACCTTGCCTGGCACTTTGATTCCAGGTGACAGCACAAGAAAAACAGGCTGAGCTTGGCTCCTTTTCAAGTCTTAAAAAGAGTAAGCATCTGATCTTGATGGAAGGGAAGATTCAATCAGAGTTTGATGTATTCTATACCATTAACAATCCCATTTAAGGCAGGAACTGAGATCTGATATAAAAATGTGTAAACCAAACCTCGATGTGTGGACTAAGTTTTCATTGTTCTCTTATCACACTACCAGTCTTCTTATCTGAAATATACAGTTGGTCGTGTCCTCTGGTTTTCAAATATAGTATAGCCTTTGTGTTAGTTCAGGCTGCCATAACAAAGTACCATTGACTGAGTGGCTTACCAACATCAGAACTGTAGTCCTCACAGCCTGGAGGCTGGAAGTCTGGGATCAGAGTCCCAGCATGGTCGGTGGCAGGTGAGGGCCCCCTTCCAGGTGACACACTGCTGTCTGCTTGCTGGATCCTCATGTGAGGGAGCAAAAAGAGCTAGCTTTCTGGCCTCTTCTTCCAAGGGTACAAATCCTATTCATGAGAGCTCCACTTTCAGACCTAATTACCTCTCATAATCCCTACCTCCTAAGACCATCACAAAAGGGATTTGATCTGAGCCTGGTATGGTGGCACACGCCTATAATCCCAGCAGTTCAGGAGGCAGAGGCAGGAGGATCACAAGTTCGAGACCAGAAGCAGTCTGTATAACTTAGTTGAGACCCTGTCTCAAAAAGTTAAAAAAAAAAAGGGCTGGGGGTGAAGCTCAGTGGTCCAGCACTTGCAGAACATGCAAGCGCGAGGCCCTGGGTTCAACCCCCAGCACCAAAAAAATAAATAAATAAAACAAAACAAAAAAAGCATTTGATCTCAATGTATGAATTTGGGAGAGGGGCACAAATAATTTTGTAACAGCCTCGTCTCACCATCAGCAGGAGGGCTTCCTGTTGTTGTTGTTGTTGGGTGCCATCGAGTCGTGTCCAACTCATAGCAACCCTCATAGGGCTTTCAATGGCTGACTGTTTTTTGGGATTGCCTCGGGAGTGGGTTACCACATCCTTCTCCCGTTTTTGTGGTGCTGGGAATCGAACTCGGGACCTCAGAGATTGCAGAGCGGTGCTCTACCAACTGAGTTAAATCCCAGCCCAGAGGGTTAGGGTTAGAGCTTCTTAGTCATCGAAATTCCTAAACACTCTGGGAGTGTGATGTTACAAGACAGCTCTCTCTGCTACAGTAAGAGTCAAGTCACTAGTCTAAAATAAACTGTCTTCTCATTCTAGCTTACAATTTACCAAAAAAAGTGAAAAGTGAAAGAAAACTCTTACGTGACTATCCTGAGTTTTGTTACCTAGACATTTCTTCAAAGGCTTGACATTTTTTTCCCTGAATGTTCTAAAAACGGATGCCATGTATCAGCTAAAAATATGATAATTAACAAGTATGCTTTGAATCACATAATAGCAAATGTCATTTCCCTGGAAGATAGGAGTGTTAATCATGAGCATGAAGTTAATCAGAAGCGAATTGCGCCTGACAGGGCACCTTGGCTTGGCAGGTAGACTTCAGCCTCCTCTGGCAAGCAGGCATTAGGAGTCCTTGGGACCCCCTGCAGCCATAATCCCTGCTCCAGGGCAGAGGGATTTCTAAAACCACCTCTCACACTCAGTTGCACATGGAGATCTCTAGCTATTAGCAGGCGACCTGCCATCTTCTCCGCTCAGGCAGGAGGCTGGGAATGACAGAAAACTCTCTGGGCTGCATTATTTCTGTTAATAGCTTTGGATTACAGAGGGAGTTAGGATTTAGTATCTCGGGGAGCACAGTGGTATCCCATCATAATCTGTTCTGTGCTGTCTTAATTGATTATTACTTTATGGATGAAAATCAGCAAACACAAAGAGGCGAAGCATGCGGTAAATGGTGCTCCAGCATTCATTCATTTTGTTTCATTTAATAGAAGTCCACTGAATTTCTGTTCTGTACCCGGCCACAGGTTGAGTGCTGCCAACACAAAGATAAGAAGACACCTAAGCAGTGGCGTAGAATGAGACTTTCAGACTGAAGACCCTGGGGAATCGCAGTGGCATAGAGGCAGGGACAGGCATGGGGAGAACAGGACAATCTCCGTGCAGGCTGAGCCTTCAAAGATGAGAGGCTGTGGCCCAGGAGAGGGCTCCATGGCCCTCCCAGGCCAGAGTGCAGGGCCACGCCATGCACTCAGCATTCAGAAAGCCACGTGCGCTTCGGTGTCACTATGGTGCTCTGGGGCATTTTTTTTTTTCATTGTGAAGCCCCTCTGAAGCGGTCCCTGTGGTGGGTCACATTGCAGAATCGATATTAGTTATTTTTACTCTTTCCTCCAAGAGGGAAGTGCCTGTTTTTCATCTATTCACCCATTCAACAAACACGATGATTCAGGTACCAGAGATGGATGGGAAATGTGCCCTCGGGCTGCTCATCGTCTGGGTAAGTGACCTGATTCAGGCGCATGCACCAGTGTAACAGCACGGAATCTCATCACAGACGACACTTATGAAGAAAGGGGATGTGTCCTCTGTGGAGGGTGAGGAGGAATTGGAGTGTGCTTGGCTTCCTCCAGCTCGGCCTCACGTGAACTTGACTTTGCCAACGGCTCAGTGAAGCAGGACTTAGATCGTGGCCCTGCTCATTGCAGCAGGAACACACCTCCCCTGGGGAGACCAGGCGCACTTCCTCCTTTACATCACTCCTCGAATAGGCATCTGCGTCTTGCTAGGCAGCATGTGACACAGAAACTAACGATGTCAAGTCATCTTGTTGTTGTTGTTAGGTGCCATCGAGTTGTGTCCGACTCATAGCGACCCTCATAGGGTTTTCAATGGCTGACTGTTTCGGGATTACCTTGGGAGTGGGTTGCCACGTCTTTCTCCCATTTGTGTGGTGCTGGGAATCGAACTCAGGACCTCAGAGATTGCAGAGTGGCGCTCTACCAACTGAGCTAAATCCCAGCCCCCGTCAAGTCAACTGGGAGCACCTAAAAGATGCAGAAGGCCTGAGAAGGCCTTGTCCCAAACCTATTCAGTTCCAATCTGCTTTTTAAAACCCTCCAGGTGGCTCACATGGACAGGAAAGTTTGAAAGGCCCTGGCTCTCCAACATGGCTGTGCACTGGCGTCGCCTAGAGAGTTTCAAAAATTAAAAGAATTTTAAAGTAAAATGAGGCTGATTTATTTGGTACCAGATGCAGCTGCGGCACCAGAATGTTTTAAAACTCCCCAGATGAGCCTACCATTCTGCTGTGTTTGAGAACTGCTGCTGGGGAAAGGACGCTGCTCTAACTGGAGCCCCTAAACTAGCAGCCGAAAAGAGAGAGGCCTGTGGTTAGCCCAGAATAAGCAGGGATGGGAAGAAGAGGGTCTGGGAAGGAGGGAGTCAGCCAGACGGAGTCAGAGGTGGCTTCTCAATAGGCTGCCACGTATGGAAGCCCTCACTCCCCAAAAAGCCAAGGCCCAGAAAGGGTTGGTGACTTGCCAGGTCAGTAAACAGGGAAGATCCACACAGAGCATGGCTCAGATGGGAACTGGAGATGGAACCTGTCGGGTCCGTCACCGGCGACTGGACCTCGACACCTGGAGAAGAGTAAGTGCGTGGAGGTGCAAGAAACACACAGCAGGCTCCAGTGGAGGGGGGAGGGAAGGAACAAAGAACTAACTTTATTAAGGAAGCTCAGCTACATTTATAGTCAGTGAAAAGGGAGCAACAGTCCATCATTCTGTCTGGGGCAATCAGTGGAGAGGTCACTCCAAGCACGCAGGGAGGGCAGTAAGTTCTCTGACCACCAAAGCAGCAGTAGCCAATCATAAGTTTTTTTAAAACAATTTAGGTATCCGCCTTAAGCAGTTCCGTTGAGTGCCATCTTGCCTTTGTCCCTGATACCCGCAAGGCACAATGCCTACAGGAACCAGCAGGGACTTCAGCCCTCCTCTGCTGGTCTCATCCCCACTCCCACTTTGGTGACAGAAATAGCCGCTGGGCTCCATCTGTGACCTCTACTCCTTGCCTTGGTACAAACCATAGAAGCTTTCATGGTTCCCATGATGCACCCTTGCATGTGGCTCTGAGCTTAGAAACAGGGACTAAAGAAATGGATAGATTCTTTCTTGATGCCATGCATGATATATTGTCAAACCACAAAGGAAGACACCGTCAGTCTTGTTACTGAGAAGGAAAAAGTATCTCAGCTCTCTAGAGGAAGCAAAGCTTTTCCTGGCCGCTCCCTTTATAGAAGAGCTTCTATCTACAAGGATCCGAATGACCTCATGCACACTACCTCAAAGACATCCTTACAGTAAGAGTTTTCATAAAGCCATTATGTATAATGTCCCTGGATGTAAGCCAGGGAAATAACATTAAAATGCATAGAAAGTTCTGCTGGGGACTAAGAACATATGGTCCAAGCACACGGCTTGATGAAGGAATGAAAATGAGCACAACTAAAGGAAGGGATAAATAGTGCGCCCTTCAAACGAGTCCTCATAAATACTACTTCCATTATCCGGCTCTTGATAAGGCAGTAGAAGATAAAGGTTTAATTCACCGGCCTGACGTGCCTATGCTTTGTGTTATGGATTGAAGGAAAAGTCCAAGGAAGCAAATGGTAGGGTTACAATCGATTTATGAAGACTCATAACTCTATCTAAGACGTGGGGCAGATAAGAGGACAATCCATTTGGAGTAAAGTTGGGCCAAGGCTATCACCAAGGACAGTCCAGGAGTTAGTCTCCATTACAGCATGCAACTGTATGAAATATGGGCCAAGTCCTGAAAATCTGCACACCACGCATGACATACAAAGCATGTCTATACTTTCTGTGGCCCCCTTTCTAAATGTCACAGAAATCCTGGGGTCGTATGGTGTCAGAGAGCTTGAGCATAAGGAAAGTTATTGCAGAGCAGCTGGCACATGACATAAACCTTGGGAGACAAGGAGGCTATCAATAAATCAAAGTGGATGGGGATGGTTTGACTGAAGGAACTGCCGAAGGACAACCTTAGCTTCAGAGACAGACGCTGCCAACTGCAGAAGGGAGGGCGAGAGCTGGTCTGGCAGCCTGCCTGGCTGATGGCATTGGTGGCTTGGGAGAAGTCATCGGAAGAGCAGGTTGGTCCTCTTCACACCAAAAACTATTCCCCCCACAGTCAGGAGCTCAGCTTCTAGAGGGATCACCACTCAGTGGCTCCAGCTGGAAACCTGGGCATTATCTTGCCTCTCTTCTCTTCCCCTTTACACCCTATTGACACCATGTCAGCTTTACCTGTGGAATGGCTTTCAAATCTCCTCCTTCCCACCGCATCTCTTTTTCCTAGCTCAGCCCTTATCATTTCTCCCCTGGGCCATAGCAAAGTGTGCCTAACTCACTCTGGATACAGTTCTCAGCTCCAGACCCCCCTCCACACTGGCTAGGGTGGTCTTCCCAAATGTCTCAAACATCTGTTGTTTTAAGAAACATAAACCCACTCCAGCTCGTTGGAATAAGGATGAGGTTTTTTTTAAAGACATGAAATGGGCAATTTTGGGAACCAAAGAACAGAAGGGCAACAGGCCTTTTGGGGAAAAGAGAGAGAAGATCCAGGATGCAAATTTTTTTCTAATTTTGGAATCTGTACAACCACCATTATTACCGCTTCTTTTTCTTTTCCCTTCTCTCCATTCTGTTCCTCTGCTTGCAAATTCTCCAAATGGCTGTGAGGCCTTAGAGATCCAATAGTCACCATCAGCAGAGTCGTCTTGATATCTCTTAGTATAACTTCTTGTAAAAAAGACTCTGATTAATGGACAATAAGCCAATAAAGGAGCTGGAGTTTAGCTCAGTTGGTAGAGTGTTGCTCTGCACTCTCTGAGGACCTGGATCCAATCCCCAGCCCCATAAAAATGGAAGAAGGACATGGCAGCCCACTCCTGCAATGAGCAGCCTTTGAAAAGCCTACCAGGGTGGCTATAAGTCAGACCTGATTCAATGGCACCTAACAACATCATCAACAACAACAAAGCCAATAAATTAGCTGCTCCTAGTCAAAATGATTATTCCTAACTCAGAGGGCCGGTTTGCCCACCATAAACCATGGCTACCAAAATAGGGTCTTAAAAATGGTGCACGAGCAACTCAGTCCACGAGTATTTATTGAGAACCTGTTTGTGTTAGACATGGTACTGAGAATTGGGACTGAACTGCTTGGGGAAAAAAGAAAACAAAAACAAAAACAAAAACAAAAAAACCCCACTAGTGCACAATGTGATAAGCGATGTGAAAGAAATGAAGTGGATACTGCTAAATGGAATGGAAGAACGAGGGTATGGCCCTGGGAAGGCCTTCCTGAGTGGATGGCCTAGGCACTGACATCTGAGAAGTGGAAGATGCCATCATATAAGACTGAGAAGATGGCCATGAGAAAGGAATGCATGATGGCGGGCCATGAGAAAGGAATGCATGATGGCGGCCTAGGGGCGGAAGTTAGAGTGGAAGATGAGAGGAGGGCCATGCACCTTTGGATGTGGGAGGCTCTGGTATATGCCATGAGCTTGGGATGGTCAGCACAACCACTCTGCAGGCCCCCGGGAGGAATTTGAAAGTTGTTTAGACTACCAATGCGTTTGAAGCAAGGTGGCTGGTGAGCCAATCACATTTGCATTTCTAAAGCTATCTCCTGAGGCGGCTGTGCAAGAAGAGAAAACTGAGGGATGCAACAGGAAGCCAGGAGCTGTGCTGGGGACGCAGGGCATGGTGGGCAGAGATGGCAGCAGCTCTGCCTAGCCAGGGGGGCGAGTGAGACAAGTCTGTACTGAATGCACTCCAGGGGCCCGTCAGACCCTGACACCCTCCTGTGCCCTTGAACAAGGCTTTGCCTTTCCTGAACCCTCCTTTCCCTTCCTGAGCATCTAGTAGACCCCACTCGTCCTTCACAGCAGAGATCCAGTGTCACCACTGGGGTGTCTTCCAGACTGTCGTCGATGGGCGCAGTACCCTTCTTCTGTCCACAGCACCTCACCCAACCCTGTGATATGATCGTCTCTCTGTCACATGATCACTGGATAATGGGGGAGCCCCTTGGGACCGCAATCATTCACAATCCTATGTGACTCATATCGTGCCCTGCACGCTATGCAATCGCTTTAGGTATCAAAGATAATGAAAGGGAATTAAATGTGAAAAGAGCACAGAAACATCACTGGGGGCATCTTCCCAACCTTCTCCCCTCCCGAAAGCTCTGAGCCTTCACTGAGCATGAGCCGGCCCCCTCCTCACCACCCTCTGCCTTCCGCCTAGCTAGTTAGGACCCAACCCTTCCTGGACTAGCAAGGGCAGTTCTTTGTCTCTCTCCTCTGTGCATGGCTGGCAATCCAGCATGATTCTAGGCACTTCCAGAGTGACTGCCATTTCAGCCATCCCACATGTCACAATCTAGGGTTAGCAATTCTAGGGGGCGGTCACGATTTAACATGTGGTTTATATTTCTAAAACTCAGGGACCTTTCTAATGGCTGTCGATGAAGTAGGCGGCCTCAGTTTCCCCATGTGTAAATAGAGGGCCATGTTTGGCGCTCCCTGTGGGCTTCCCAACTCCAGCTTTAATGACGCTTTGATGACAAGTGGAATTGAAGATGAGGTGACACATCTGCTCGCTCGCTAGAGTGGAAATCGGACATGGGTCACTGTCTCAGGGGATTAGTCACAGCACAAGCAAGATTTATGCATTCTTAAGTCCCTGAAGAACACATGTAGGGAAAGGAAAATAATATTAGATGGTACTTGTTGTTATTGTTGTTAGGTGCCATCAAGTCAGTATCCAACTCCTAGCGACCCTATGTACAACAGGTGAAACACCATTGTCAGTGCTTCTCTGCTGTTCATAGGGTTTTCAATGGCGAATTGATTTTTGGGAGTGGGTTTCCAGGTCCTTCTCCCAAGATGGTACTTACTTAATGCATATACATGCCTGAGGCAGTCCTAAGCATTTGGGAGAGAAACCTAGGGACAGAATCACTACAAAATGCAAAGTGCTGTCTTTGCCTCAAGTGATCTGGAAAATGTGTCTCCAGGGCTAACTTGTACACCTATTGGCAGTGCCCCATCCCAAGGAGAGGCTTTGGTGCCTGGTTTCCTCATCTCGCATTTGTTTGTGCGACTTTGTTGATTCTACTGTACAAATGACTCAGCCTCGCATAGCACGAAGAGTTGGTGGGTTTTTTTTTTTTTATTTTTCCATTAGAAGAGCATTCCAAAATAGAATCATAGCTGAAGATGGAAGAGGCAATTATCCTTTTTGAAATCATCTGTGAATCCAGGAAGGAGACACAGTTTTTTTGCCTTTTGAATGTCTCTATTGGAAAAATAACAAGCATCCCCAATGGAGCAATTGATCTAGGCTGTCAGGAACCAGTGGAAGAAGCTGGGTCCCTAATTGGGGGGAAAAAAAGTCTCTGAAGTGACATCAGCAAGACTTGGTGAGCAATTAGATGTGGCTAGTGAGGGAAAGGGCTGGGATTTAGCTCAGTTGATAGAGCACAGCTCTGCAGTCTCTGAGGTCCCAAGTTCGATTCCCGGCACCACAAAAACGGGAGAAGGATGTGGCAATCCACTCCCGAGGGAATCCTGAAACAATCAGCCATTGAAAATACTATAAGGGTCACTATGAGTCAGACACGACACGACAGCACCTAACAACAAGCAAGGGAAAGGAAAGGTTTGAATGTCCCCCAGTTTTCTGTCCCACTTCCTGAAATAATGGATAGAGGGAAAGAATGTATGAAGAAGATAATGGGGTCCATTCTGGCATTTGAGAGCCTTGTGGAAAATGCTTGGGAAGATGTCCTGCAGGCCAGTGGCTCTGTGAACAGATCCAAGGCTGGACTTGTGACTGTAGCAGGCAGGGGTGCACTGGGAAGCTGAAGCCCTGGGTGCGGATGGAAGAGAGTTGCACTTGTTATCACCTTGGATTCCTGGCAGCGGCCACACATCATGACCACAGGGAAGACTACACTCCTGTGGCAAGTGATGGTCAGGAACCTCACTGTAGGGGGAAACCTCATGTTACAAAGGAAAACTGCACTGCGAATAGGAAAATGTCCACCAGTCCTCTTTCTAATATCATTGATTGTCCTTGAAGAAATTATTTCCTCTTAGAAGCTTGGTTTCCTCATCTGTGAAAGGGGACAAAGATCCCTCCTAGCTGGAACATTCTAGAACTCAGCAGCTCATAATATAGGTGATTGGGGTATGTGAAAGTATGTTGTTTGTTGTTGTTGTTGTTGTTATTGTTGTTGTTGTTAGGTGCCGTCGAGTCGGTATCCAACTCATAGCGACCTTCTGTACAACAGGGGAAACACTATTGTCAGTGACTCTCTGCTATTCATAGGGTTTTCAATGGCAGATTGATTTTTGGGAGTCAGTTGCTGGTTCCCTCTTCCAAGCCTACAGCACCTGGTGTTCCCAGGCAGTCTCCCATCCAAGTACTAACCAGGCCCAACCCTGCTTAGCTTCCGAGATCTGACGGGATTGGATGCCACAGGGCTACAGCTGCAGGCTGTTTGTTGTTATGTACTGTCAAGTCAGGTCTGAATTATAGCAATCCTATGTACAAGAGAATAAAACACTCCCCAACACTGTGCCATGCCCAGCATTATGTCAGTGCTTCTCCACTATTCATAGGGTTTTCATTGGTGGATTGTTTCAAGAGTGGGTTTCCAGGTCCTTCTTCCAAGACTACAGCACCTGGTATTCCCAGGCAGTCTCCCATCAAAGGACTAACCTGGCATGACCCTGTATAGCTTCTGAGATCAAATGGGATGGGACACCAGGGTAGTATGGCTTTAGACATGTGAAAATATATTAGAAAAAAATTGATTCAGCCCAGGTTCCAGGTTCTAAACTATAACTATGTTGTTTACACTTATTCATTTGATATGCATTTACTGAGTACCCACAGAGCACATGTGGCTGAGAATACTGAATCAAGGAGCACGCAGGCTCACAGGGGCCCCAGGCTCCACATTAACTACACGTTCCAAACCAGCTTCTGGGAGAATAACTGAGAAAGAAGTTGAGAAGGTTTCCGGGAGCAGTGGATTGTTGACACTGATCACAAAGGGTGAATAATTGCTCGCCCCACAAAGCTGGGCAGACAGAAGTCTTAGGTGGGGAGCATAGAGATGTGAGGAAACACAGACCATGTTTTGGTGCATTGAATAGTCCTGTATAGTTGAATTGTAAGACACAGGAGTTGACTCATGGAAGACGAAGCTTAAAATGTATGTTATAACCAGACTTCTTGTTGTTTTTAGGTGCTATCAAGTCAGTGTCCAACTCATGGTGACCCTGCGTACAACAGGTGAAATACTATTGTCAGTGCATCTCTGCTGTTCATAGGGATTTCAATGTCAGATTGATTTTGGGGAGTGGGTTGCTGGGTCCGTCTCCCAAGCCTACAGCACCTGGTGTTCCCAGGTGGTCTCCCATCCAAGTACTAACCAGGCCCAACCCTCCTTAGCTTCTGAGATCTGATGGGATCGGATGCCACAGGGCTAGAGCTGCAGGCACTAAAAGAAATGCATTCTAGCCTTGTTGTTGTTATTGTTAGGTGCCATGGAGTCGGTATCTGACTCATAGCGACCCTACGTACAACAGGTTAAACATTATTGGCAGTGCTTCTCTGCTGTTCATAGGGTTTTCGATACAGCTGCAGGCATATAACCAGACTGGAGGGTTTAAATCCCACACCAGCTTGGGTCTGACCAACTGGAAAGGAACAAAATGTTACAACCTTGCTCAAACATTGTCCACTTCCCTACTTCCAGCCAAAGGATGGAAGAACACTCTTTTCTTCTTACAAACAGCCTTCCCTTTGCCTTGTATCTGGTCTAATCTCATCCTGTCACACACCATACTTCTCAATGCTTGTTGTTGTTGTTGTTAGGTGCCATCAAGTCGAGTCCGACTCATAGTGACCCTATGTACGGCAGATCGAAACACTTCTCGATTCTGTGCCAGGCAAACGATCTTATTTATGTTTAAGCCCATTGTTGCAGACACTCCGTCAATCCATCTGGTGGAGGGTTTTCCTCTTTTGCGTTGACCTGCCACTCTCCCAAACATGATGTCCTTCTCCAGGGATTGATCTCTCCTGACTATATGACCGAAATATGTAAGACGCAATTTGGCCATTCTTGCTTCCAAGGAGCACTCTGGTTGCACTTCTTCTAAGACAGATTTGTTGGTTCTTTTGGCAGTCCATGGTATATTCAATAGATGTCTCCAGCACCACAATTCAAAAGCATCAATTCTTTTTCTGTCTTTCTTGTTCAATGTCCAGCTTTCATAACCATATGATGCCACTGAAAATACCATGGCATGAGTCGGACGCACCTTCGTCTTCAATGTGACATCTTTGCTTTTCAATACTCTAAAGAGATTTTTTTTTTTCTCAATGCTGGATATACATTATAAACCCCCCTGGAGAGGTTAGAAAATGACTCGCTTTTACCTCAGGCCAATTAAATCCAAAGATTTTCTGCAGAACTTGGCCACGTGTTTCCCACTTCAGTTTGTTGTTATTTTTAAGATCCCAGGTAAAGTATAAAATATGACCCATGTGGAGAAGTAATTCTTTTGATTCAGATCTTCTATATCAACAGTGTAAATGGCCAGGAATTAGTCTCCAGCCATGAGGCTATCTTTGTAAGATGCTTAAAGATTAAAAAAAAAATGGAATTATTCAAGAAGCTTCTGTGAAAACCTTAGGAATGGCCCTAAAGTACTTGGTGGTGGTGGGCTCCTCCTCAGCAAACCTGGCCCTTGACTTGGACTCATACACCCCATTTCACATTTGCGCCAATGGAGTGAATCCACGCAGCAGTCCATCTAGCTGAGCCCCTCCCCTCACTCCTGTCTGTGTAGATGCCCTGGACTGCTCATCCATGTCTCTGAGACCATCCTAGGAAACCCGCAGGACCCATCCCCTGGCAAGCTGGGACCTGGGTCTCCATTTGTCAACTAGCGAGCTACAACTGAAACATTTTAGAGGGTAGAATTTCCTGTGCTACTTTTAGTGATGACATTTGTTAAGGCTGCAGCCAGATGGCTCTGTGTCCCATGGACAGCTGCAGTAGGTAATGCGGCTTTAGCTTTTCCTGCCACAGACCTACCCTGGAGCGGCTCTGAGACGCACTCTTTCTCTGTTTTGTTTTCACTTCTGTTTCTGTTATTGAGACAGGGTCTCACCGTATAGCCTAGGCTGGCCTTGAACTCGGGATCCTCTTGCCTCAGCCTCTTGAGTGCTGGGATTACAGGCAAGCAACACTACATCTGGATTGAGATATAGCCTCTAAATGCAATAAGTAGATTATTGATGTACAAGAGGCGTACCCATGGAACACGGTGCTTACCTATCTGTGTGACTTCTTGGAGTTGAATCAGACTTCAACAATGACCCAGAAGGAAATCTTACGACCAAAAGTGTCACAAAGTGGCAGAAGCTCTGTTCAGTGGAAGCCCTGGGGAGGGAGTCTTGAGACCATGTTCCAGCCTCTGGCCTGTGTTGACACACCAGGGAGCTTGCACACGTCACTCCCTTCTCTAGGACTTGGTGTCCTTATTAAGTTGGGTTAGATGTTGCCAAACATCTTTTCCGATTCTAAACTGCATTTTTGCCATTGAGAAAATTTTGATTAGGGAGGAAAAGTGCATGGTACAAATCCCAGGTGTTATTCATTAACTGAGTGATGGGCAAGTCACAGGCTCTGCTTTGTAAACGGGCGTGTAACCATCTACTAAGCAGAGTGCACATGCAAAGTCTGAACCCGCTCTGCACTCAGGAATGCTAGATGCAAAGCTAACCGTCATTTGTTGAGTGCTGGGGGACACAGGATGTTTTACGACCCTTCAGTCACTCAACAGCTCAAAAGTTCTCCAGAACCAGCTATGGTTAGAAAAGAATGGGTGCATTTGCTTTATATTCCTCATGAAAAAGCAATTTTGTGGAAGAGGAAAGACTGAATTCCCAGTAAGCAACAGGTAGGCAAGGATAACCCAGGACCTTGAGCTGGCACTGGCTTTTGCCTGAGCCCTTTCCAAGGCTGACTGCCACCCCCTCCACCACTTTAAAGAGAGCCATTTAGTCCTGACGCTCCTCCCCTCTCCCATCCACCTTCTCCTCTTCCAGAGCTGCCATAAAGGGTAAATTAATGGAGACCTAGGAAATGACATGGGAGAAGGACCTGGCCACTCACTCCCAAAAATCAAGCCGCCATTGAAAACCCTATGAACAGCAGAGAAGTACTGACAATAATGTTTCCCCTGTTGTACAGAAGGTCGCTATGAGTCGGATACTGACTTGATGGCACCTAACAACAACAAGGAAATGACATTTTACCCTGTGGAGCACACACACAGAGGTAAACCATTATAGATTCTGAAATGACTTCTGCCATGTTGGAAAGAGCTTATTACAAAGCCTCCGCATTAACCCTTCAGTACGTCAGAAACCCTTCTAAGCCCAGGGCTTCAGTCCATCCTTCCTTCTGCCTTGTTATGTAGGACACAGGAGCCAAGGAGCCAGGCTGCCAGTCCCTTTCCAGGACCACTGCCTGGGCTGGACTACAGCATCCCTCAAAGCCCTCACACCACCTCAGGCAGGGGTGACACCTTCTTATATCCACCTTCCAGACCAAAAAGCACAGGCACTGTCCCAAACTGCGCAACTGCCAAGTGGCAGAGTTGGCCTCCAAGCCAAGTTCTGTTTTATAGCCGGATCTCATACAGCATGGTCTTCTCTTGCCATTCTTTTTAGAGTGAAATCCTCATCTACCCAAATGTGTGGCTGACACATCCACTGGGATGTGACTTCAGTGCTTATTCTCAGCAAACACTGGAAAGTTATTCCGTCCAGTCCTCCTTGAAACCCAGACCCTCTGAACTCCTAGGCTCTTCAATCCCAGGAGCCCTCTCCCAAGGAGCTCGTGAGCCTCATGGCCACCAGAGGGACAGCTTAGCCACTTGGGCTCTCAGCACCAGTTCTACAGGTAATAGCAGTGGTTATTTTCCCTTTAGAGAAGAGGCTAAGCACTGCTAAACAGTCCCAGGTCCATTAAGAAAAATATAGGTCACCTCTGATTTCAACAGGCAGTGTGGTGGAGGAGCCAAATGAACCCCTTCAGCACCAAAAGCCAGAGAGAACTTTGTCTTTGCACCTATAGTATGCAGCCATGTTTGATCCTTGTTCTGTCAGCTATCATCCTAGGCACTCTGAGGCAGCAGAGAAGCATGATCAAGCTCCTTGCTTGGTGGAATGAGTGGAGGTGGATATGAGGCATCCTTTCCTTGTGTGTGCAGTGTCAGGGATGGGAAAGTTGCTGCTGGGGAAGCAAGGATCCAAAAAAGTAGAAGCTGATCAGCAGAACCCTTCTAATGGACAGTCAAGGCCCAGGTTCTATCCAAAAGGCACTAGGGAGCCATTGAAGGCTTTATGCTGAGGTCTCCATTGAGCATGTCTGTGTTCTGTGCTCATTGCACTCCCACGCCCACGTGAATGACATTTGTCAGTCCTGTGGCTTCTGGCTGCGTTCATCTTTAATTTGCTTTTTAAAAAGTTCTGTGTCCCTGTGGGTGCATCTGACCCATAACCAAGGTTTTCATGGGGCAAAGTTATCCAACAAATCCCTTGGCAGGATGATGGGTCCCCATCCATCTGTCATTTAGAGGTCACTCAACCCCATTTTCTGAGCTTCAAGAAGTCTTGCCTCAACTAGCACAGATCTGGCTTGACTGAGCTTGAGAAGGAAACTTCTCTAGGCTAAGACCTTGTCAGCTTGAAAATAGTTAAATCCAAGAATACTCCAAGGCCACCAGGCACAGTGGTGCACGCCTGTAATCCCAGCGGCTCAGGAGGCGGAGGCAGGAGGATTGCAAATTCGATACCAGAGGCAGTCTGTGTAACTTAGCGAGACCCTGTCTCAAAAAGTACTAAAAAAAAAAAAAAAAGGGCTAGGGGGCGCAGCTCAGTGGTCCAGCACTTGCAAAGCATGCAGGCACGAGGCCCTGGGTTCAACCCCCAGTACTGCAAAAAAAAATAAACAAATAAAAATAAAAAGAATACTCCAAGGCCAGCAGCTTCCAGCTTCTCTTTCACATACTGTGGGTTAGTTCTTCCTACAGTCCTCCTCGAGGTCCTGTCATACTATGAACTGATGCTGGCTTTGTGCTTGACATCTTGGGGAAGGAAGCTTGTATGGGGTAACAAATTCTACCAAACTTCAATCAGCTCCACTGTTGGAAAGCTGGTCTTCTTAAAATGTTTTAAATTGCTACATAATCATTATATATATTTATGGGTCACAGAGGACAGTCAGTACACACATGCAGGGTGTAATGGTCAGGTCAGGGTGATTATCCCATCCATCACCTTGAGTAGTTATCATTTCTTCATGGAAGGAATATTCAAAATCCTCTCTACTAGCTATTTTGAAATATTCAATTAATCGTTGCAGCCATTGTTACCCTATGGTGCTTTAGAACACCAGAAGTTGTTCCTCCTAACCAGCTGACTCCTGTAGCCATTCACCGTCCTCTCTCCAGCCCACATGCCCACATGCCTACACGCTTCCCATCCTCTGGAATCCACCATTCCACTCTCAGCTTCTACTAGATCAGCATTTTTGGATTCCACATGAGTGAACTAAGTGACTTATTTCACTTAACGTAATGTCATCCAATTCCATCCACATTGTCACAAGTGACAGAATTTCATCCTTCTTGTGGCCGAGCAATCCAGGGTGCATATGTTCCACACTTTCCTTCTCCACTCACACACTGATAGCTGCCTAGCTTAATTCCCTACCTTGACTATTGTGAGTAGTGCTGCAATCAATATGCGAGTCCTTATTGTGAATCCATGTTGATTTTGTTTCCTCTGAATGAATACCCGGTAGCGGGATTGCTGGATCATATGCTAGCTCTTTGAGGAACTTCTGTAGCGTCTCCCACAGAGGATTTGAGTTCCTCCTTCATTGTATAGTCACCGGCATTCATTGCTTTTGCCTTTTTGATAATAGTCATTCTAAGTTGTTATTAATATTGGGCTGAAGTCCATCGCTGGACAACTTGCATTCTTTGGTCTTAGCTTTATCCTGTAGGGTCACACAGAACATGTCTGCTTCCTTGTGATCATGGCATATTTATTTATCTGATTCTCCCTGGAATGTGAGGTCTTTGTTGGTGGGGGTCATGTCTGATTCACAGCGTAATCCCAGAATCTAGCACCGCACCTCATATATGTTGTTGTTGTTCGGTGCCATCGAGTCGGTATCCGACTCATAGCGACCCTCATAGGGTTTTCAATGGCTGACTGTTTCAGGATTGCATTGGGAGTGGATTGCCAGGCCCTTCTTCCATTTTTGCAGTGCTGGGAATTGAACTCGGGACTTCAGAGACTGCAGCACAGCACTCTACCAACTGAGCTAAATCCCAGCCCCGCCTCATATATAATAAGGGCTAAATACATGTTGCAGCCATAGCCCTGTGGCATCCGATCCCGTCAGATCTCAGAAGCTAAGCAGGGTCGGGCCTGGTTAGTACTTGGATGGGAGACCGCCTGGGAATACCAGGTGCTGTAGGCTTGGGAGACAGACCCGGCAACCCACTCCCAAAAAGCAATCTGTCATTGAAAACCCTATGAACAGCAGAGAGGCATTGACAATAGTGTTTCCCCTGTTGTATGTAGGGTCGCTATGAGTCAATGGCACCTAACAGCAACAAAATACATGTTGATTGTGTTTGTGGATATACAAATGATACATGAGATTAATATGTGTATTATGTGATAAATTACATTACATGACAGTAAAAACAGTATTTGTCAGTCTCATTCATGTCTTTTAACTTCCCATTATTCTCTTTTCTTGTGACTATTAAGCAGGTATACATCAAAAATATTCAAATATAAAAATTTTTAGTCTTTCAGCTAAGATCTTCCCCTGGCGGCCCCAATTTGGACTGAAATATTCTATTTGAGAGTGAGAATATGAGGCTCTCAGAGCCCATTTTCCTTTACAACACGGGTCAGTGTCTCAGATTAGCACTTTGTCACCTGCAGAGAAAACTAGGCTCTCAGGGAAAGGAACAGAGGGCAAATCCATTTGGCCCAGATAGATGGAGGCGAGAGATCTCCAGGGAAGGTGACCTTCCTTCATTACCCTCTTTGTCACATCTTCTCTGTGCTCCCTTCCTGAGCAGAGTTCTCCATTTTCTGTGCCAGCACAGCATCTCTCGGATCCTTCCTTACGCAGGCACACTTGTCGCGCTGCAAAGCAACGTTCCACCAGAAGTCAGCCTCCTAGAGTGGAGGAGCGGACGCCTTAAGCACAGGTAACCCTACATCTCATTTTTCTCTATGTCCTTAGCCCAGCTAAGGGGCTGGCATACTAAATAGCCAGCTAGACTTCCCAGTGCATAAACCAGATTGATTCATACCCTGCCAAAGCAAACGACCACGGTGCGTGTCCTTCAGAAGAGGAAGTGCCTCGCCCGCTGCCTCAGAGGACAGCTTCCTATTTCTCTGTGACTCTTCTACAGGTGAAGCAAAGCCTCACGCCTGTCAGTGCACCCCTGTTGCTGCCAGCCCTGGCAGTGTTATGCTCTGCCTTTGCAAAACTGCACACGCCCTGCTTGGATCGACTTAGCCAGTGCCCATGTTAAGCAAAGCCGTGCAATTCACATCATGTTGCTTTGCTGCTTTGAAGCTGACACAAAACAACATCCAAAGCCCTGACCAAGGTGGAAGATCCAGAACAGTCTGTCCCCGTGTCTTCTGCTGCCACTCAGGCCCAGGCACACGGGCTTCCTCTGGCTGCTGTTGTTGTTGTTGTTAGGTGCTATAGAGTCAGTATCTGACTCATAGAGACCCTCTGTGCAACAGAGGAAACACTACTGTCAGTGCTTCTCTGCTGTTCATAGGGTTTTCAATGGCAGATTGATTTTTGGGAGGGGGTTGCCAGGTCCTTCTCCCAAGCCTACAGCTTCTGGTGTTCCCAGGCAGTCTCGCATCCAGGTACTAACCAGGCCCGACCCTGCTTAACTTCCGAGATCTGATGGGATCAGATGCCATAGGGCTATAGCTGCAGGCTCTGGCTGCTAGAGTGTGCCGAGTTCTCTGCTGCTGTAAAGGCTTTGTGGCCCCTCAGCCAGAACTCTGTCTCCTGGCATCTCTAAGGGCCAATTCTTCTCATCTGCCAACTGGGAGAGTAAATGTTGTTGTTTGCTATAGTTTGAGTGAGTGTCCCCAAACACCCAGATAATAAAGGCCTGGCCCCCTATCCCCTAGGCTAGCACTATTGGATCCTCCCATGAGTCTTTAGTAGGTGGGGCTGAATGGTCATTTCAGGCATGCCATCCAAAGGGACTGTGGGGCCTCAGCTTCTGTCCTCTCTCAGCTTCTTGGCTTGGGATGTAAGGAGTCTGCTGTGCCACACGCTTCTACCAGATATGCCACTTCACCCAAGGCCCAAAGCAATGGGGCTGCCTGATCATGGATTGGAACCTCCAAAACTAGGAGTCAAAACAAACCTTTTCTCTTTTTAAGGTAATTGCCTCAGGTGTTTCACTGTAGTAAAATGAGGTTGATTATTAATACCTTTCCGGAGGGACCTTGTCCTCTGAAGTTCTCCCTTATAGCTTTACATCTATTGGTTTTTGGTGGTGGTAGTGGTGGTTACTTGTCCTTGCCTGCCTGATATTCCATCATCTCCAACACTGCACATCATAACAGAACAGTATGAAAAGAAATGTTTCCTGATCCCCATGATGTGTGCTATGCTTCAGGTACCCTCTGTGCCTTTTATAGGCATTGCTTCATTTAATCCTCATCACAACACCAGGGGATATTTTCTACCCTCATCCTACAAATGAGAAATTGTTATTGTTAGGTGCTATCAGGTTGGGTCCTACTCATAGCAACCCCATGTACAGAAGAACAAAACGCTACTCAACACTGCAGTGCATACAATCTTTTTATGTTAGAGACCATTGTTGCAGCCACTATGTTTCTTCTTATTTTGAGTTATGCCACATCAGCAAAAGGGGTCCCAGTGGCTTTACTCCAATCCCATCATTAAGATCAACTCTACTTGCTAGGTGTGGTGGTGCATACCTGTAATCCCAGTGGCTCAGGAGGTGGAGGCAGGAGGATCGCAAGTTAGAGACCTGAGGCAGTCTGTGTAACTTAGTGAAACACTGTCTCACAAGGTAAAAAAAAAAAAAAAAGGACTGGGGATGTGGCTCAGTGGTCCAGCACTTGCAAAGCATGAAAATGTGAGGCCCTGGATTTAACTCCAGTACATACATACATACATATATATATATATATATATATATATATATATATATATATATACACACATATCACCTCTACCTTGAAGAAACAACTCTTCTCCAGTTGTCTTTTGAATTCCTTCCAGCCTGGGGCCTCACGTTCTGCCACTATATCTGACTGTGCTTCTCTGCTATTCATAGGGTTTTCAATGGCCAATATTTTGAGGGTAGGTTTTTAGGTCCTTCTCCCTAGTCATTTTTGTCTGGAAGCTGAGCTGAAACCTGTCCACCATGGGAGGCCCCTCTGGTGTCTGAAATATCAGTGGCATAGCTTTCAGCATCACAGCAACATGCAAGCCCCCATAGCATGACAAGCTGACAGACACATGAAGGACAAACGAGAAAACAGAGGTTTAAATGACTTCCCTAAAGTCAAGCAGGAAATGACATAACCAGGATTTGAATTCAGACTTTCTGACCTCAGAATTAGTGGTCATGTTGTGATAACTCAGAGCTTTAAAGCACACAATAAATGCTCCCCAAATAAAGCATGATAATGGCAATGGCAGACTTCATTATCTTCCTGACTATATTCTTACATATTTTGGACGTGTAGTCAGGAGGGATCGTTCCCTGGAGGAAGACATCATGTTTGGGAGGATGGCGGGTCAATGAAAAAAAGGAAAACCCTCCACCAGATGGATTGACACAGTGTCTGCAACAATGGGCTTAAACATAAATAAGATTGCATGCCTGGCACAGAATTGGGAGGTGTTTCCATCTGCTGTACATAGGATCACTATGAGTCACACTCAACTCGATGGCACCAAACAACAACAGAAGACAGAAACATATCATATATCCCTTTGGTATTTCCCAACACCCTTCACAATGCTGATAGAGAAGCAAAATTGAAGACAACAGAAAGCAGGGCTTGAATAATAGCATAAGCCATGGTAGTGGTCCTGAGGATAGCAATGCCAGGCTTAACACATGGATCCAACTCCAGATGTAGAGCACATGATGTATTTAGAAGTCCTTAGCGCAGCCCCTTGGCTTACAAACGCTCATTTCCTTGCAAGCCTTAGCACAGTCCTTCACAACCTTCCCCTGGCTAGCCTCATCCCCAGCCCTGTCCCCACTTTTGTTCCACAGCCCCCACAGAATTAACAGTGACAAGGGCCAGTCCAGGACCTGAGGCTTTTGCTCTCAGATAGAGGAGCCACTGAAGACTTTTATGCAGGGGTGTGGCATGAGGAGGTTTGGTGAATTTAGGTGGAATACTGAAGACAAGATTGAAATCTATGGCTCACGTTACCAATAGGGGTGCACAGCGCTTACACTCAAAGGATAGCCAATAAATAACTGTGAAAGGAAGAAAGCAGAGAAGGAAGGATTGCCCTGGGAACAGCCCAGTTGAGAGATGGTGGAAGATAAGCTCAATAATATGGTTTTTCTATTTTGGTTATAACTACAAGAGCCTCCTAAAAGTAGTGGATTGAAAAATAATCACTTGGAGGCTACCGTCCATGTTGGACAACTTTTCTCTTATGTATTCAATAAGTCCCCAGACTAAACCAGAGATGAGTAAAACAGAGTTCCCAGAGCCAAGGAATGCATAGGAAAGAGCTGACCTAGGAGAACCTGTGGCCCTATTGAGAAGGGAGGAAAAAGGGAGTAGAGAACACAGCCTGAACTGGTGCCAGAGACCTGAGTTCAGGTCCTGCCTCAGTGTACCTTAGTAGCTTGTCCAGGATCTTCCAGTTGCATGTCACAAGGCCAAGTGAATCAGAACCTCAGATTCCACACCCTGTGCTCTCTACACGAGGATAACTCAGCCTGTCCTTAAATGTCCTCCATCATCCCTCTTCCCTATAGTACTGCACAAGAGGCAGAAAAAAATGGTGTCCTGAAGAGCTATATAAATGCCGGCATCACAGTTCATGCCTGTAATTCCAGCAACTTGGGGAGCTGAGAAAGGAAGATCATGAGTTCAAGACCAAAGGCAGCCTGCACAACTTAGACCCTGCCTCAAAAGAAAAAATTAAAAAGGGGCTAGGGGTGGCACCTTAGTGTTGGGGCACTTGGCTAGCATGCAGGCGGCACCAGGTTCAAGCCTCCAGCACTGGGGGTAGAAAAGGGAGCTACATATCTGATGTAGTTACCATTGTTAATCGTTTCTGCCCAAACCTTGAGGCTTGGAAACAAACCACCTGCAGATCCTGGAAAGAACCAACCTTCAGCAACAGCACAATTTCTTCCTCTGAGTTCTCATGGTTAAGCCGTTCCGTCGGCACATTGGGAGACACACAGCAAACGGGATGGTGCTCAGTGTGCCCAGAGACCTGTGTGGAAACTTCCACCGCCCAGTCCCTCTCCCCTTTCTTTTGTCTTCTCTGTTGTTCTCCCTGTTTATGCAAACTACCTGCAGTGATTTCTACATGTAACCAAAAATAGAATGGTAGGCTGATTTTATTTGTTACAAATAATAGCTTGGCTTTGTCTCATTATGAAACCACTGCACATTAAGGATGGTGGCATCGACCTCCATTTTCTCTCAGGTATAACAATTTCTAGGGTCTCTTCCAGCTGTGAGTAGGTGTACTGGCTCCTGTTCTAAGCCTTGCCTATAGAGTTTAGGACCCCGGCTATGGTTGGCATGGCGGAAAAGTCTTAGTCTGCACAGATACCAGCACTGTGAATAACCATGTTCCGTTCTGTCACTGTTTGCAATGTGTACCTCTACTATGGGGAGAAGGCAGTGGCTATGGGGTGTGCCCTGCTCTAGACATGCAGGAGTAATGAGGTCTCTGGTGGATCTGCCAGGATCCCCTCCAGGTAGGCTCCCCCCGTGCTGAGTCAGAGGGAAGCATAGGTCCCCAAGCACCGCTCACACTGTTAAGAGGTTGCTCTGATTATAGATCTTACAGAACTCATATTTCAACTTAAAGAATGTGGAGCTTTTGTAGCTTCTAATGTCCATGCAGAGAAAAGGATATTTAAGGACTCTGAAATAATGTGGCAGGAAATTGAGGTTCGCTTACTGCATATAAAGTGATGGAAAAATCCCCTCTCACTATCTCTTTTCCTCTTGGGTCTGTGGTTCACAAACTGCAGAGCATAAATCGTGGTGCAGACCATGCTGGAATATCAATAAACCCACATCGACCCGAGGCAAGAACTCAGCCTGCAGTGTGGGGACTTTTTTTTTTTTTTTTTTTTAGATGCTGGTTGGCAGCCAGGTTGATGAAAGGAGAAACCAAAGAGAATAACAGCTTTGCAGCAGCAGAAAAAGAAGTTAGAATTCAGGAAATGTTACTCATGCGCCTCTCTGTAAATTCATGAGGAATGAAGTCTCCTGGAGGCTGAGGAGGCAGGTTAACCGTGCCAGTGCCACCACTGCTATGAAGCTCCACATCCCTGTAGTCCCCAAGAGAGATGAATTTCATTGTGCATCCCCACCAGATCCATACATGGATGTCCAAAAGCCCGGTAGCTCAGAATGTGACCTTGTTTGGAAACAGTCTTTATGAAAGGGATTGAGTTAAATGGAGTCATTAGCTTGGGTCCTAACCCAATGTTACTGATGTCTTTATACAAAGGGGAAATTTGGACATAGACCACACAGAAAGAAGTCAGTGTGCACATGGGTGCCCTCTTGGTGTGGGCAGGGCAGCGGAGAAGAGATCCAGCCCAGGGCAGCACTGGGAGATGAGAAGCACTTGAGTTGCTAGGAAACCGCATGTGATAGTGAGAGATGTGTGACATGAGGCCAGACCCCAGATTTTGGAGAGCTTTTAGGGCCGGCAAGACTGACTCACCTAAAACCATTTGGCTGGCAATTAGCAGAGATGGGACTTAGGTCTCCTCTCCCAATTCCGAGCTTATTCCTCTAAGGAATAATAATGGTAATGTGTTTCAGTGGTTATGATAAGATAGGATGTGCATTAAATCATTTAATCTTTACAACAATCCAATAGAATAGGCAGTAGTAGTAGTAATCACACTTTTTAGATGAAAACACTGATGCCTGGGGAGTTCAGGTATTGCTCAAAATCACACAGCTAGGTGGTAGGTGATCAACTATAGGATCTTTTAACCATCATCTGTCATTTACAGAAACAAAGGTCAGCTTATCCAATACATTTGAGAGGGGGAATATGCAATTGTGCAAGCTATAAAGCTAATTATATTGAAGACAAAAGTATCATTTTACCCATGTAATTCTCAAACAGGCAAGGATTTACACTGACTTCAGGGATGCTTAGCATTTGTCTTCAGTGGAAACAGCAAAGCAGATTCTGGCTTTAGCTTTCCAAATCTCGCAGATACGGTGCTCTAAGGAACATTTTGGTCAGATATGATTGATGCACTGGTAAACTTCTCTTTGAGAATGTCAAATAAATCTACTGTGACACGAGATATAAAAGAGCTCCTTTAAGAAGGAAATGTGACTTGAGAAAAGAAAGACTCTCCCACAATAACCTTCCTAAGTTGGTAAGTATTACTTATCAGAAAAGTTAAAGTCAAATGGGAGAATCCTACCTCCATGGACTCTAATTCTCTGCACTTCTTTATCAATGTTTTTATGGAATGCATGAAAATAATATGTTGAAATAATGACTTCCAAAGAGTTCATAAAAATAAAGTCCACCTATCACTACTTTGAAAACAATGCCAGATGCATATATATGAACACTTGACTTAGGTGATGTTGAGTCAGGTCTGACTCATAGTGACCCTATGTCTGACAGGATGAAACACTCCTAGACACTGTGCCATGATCATGATCTTTTTTATGTTTAAGCCCATTGTTACAGACACAGTGTCACTCCATCTAGTTGAGGGTCTTCCCTTTTTCGTTGGCCTGCCACTATCCCAAACATGATGTTGTTCTCCAGAGATTGGTCCCTCCTGAATGCATGTCCAAACATGTAAGACTCAGTATAGCCATCCTAGCTTCCAAGGAGCACTTTGGTTGCACTTTGTCTAGGACAGTTCTGTTAGTTCTTTTGGCAGTTTATGGTATATTCAATATTTGCCTCCAGCACCCTAATTCAAAAGGGTCAATTCTTTTCTTGTCTCTCTTATACAATGTCCAGCGTCCGCAATCATATCATGCAACTGAAAATACCACAGCATGACTCAGGTACACTTTCATCTTCAGTGTGACATCTTTACTTTTTAATACTTTAAAGAGGTCTTTTGCAACAGCTTTTCCCAATGCAATGTCTTTTGATTTCTTGACTGCTGCTTCCATGCGTGTTGACAGTTGAACCAAGTAAAGCAAAATCTTGGACAACCTCAATATTTTCTCTATGTATCATGAAGTTGCTTACTGAGCCTATTGTAAGGATTTTTGTTTTGTTGATGTTGAGGCACAATCCATACTGAAGGCTATGTCATTTGATCTTCAACAGTAAATGCTTCAAATCCTCCTCACTTTCAGCAATCAGAGTTGTATCATCTGCATAAGGTAGTTTGTTAATGAGACTTCCTCCGATCATAATGCTGTTTTTCTTCGTAAAGTCCAGCTTCTTAGATTATTTGCTCAGCATAGATATTGAAGAAATATATTGAAAGGATACAGCTCTGACACACAACTTTCTAGATTTTAAATGAGGCAATATTTCCTTGTTCTGTTCTAACAACTGCCTCCTGGTCTATGTAGGGATTTGTCATGAACACAATTAAAAGCTCTGGTATTCCCATTCTCCTATGTTATCCATAATTTGTTATGATCCAAACAGCCAAATGTGTTTGCATAGTCAATAAAACATAGACACTTTTCTGGTATTCTCTACTTTCAGCTAATATCCATCTGACATATACAATGTCCCTGGTTCCACACCCTCTTCTGAATCCAGCTTGAATTTCCAGCAGTTCCCTGTCCACATACTGCTGCAATCACTTGTGAATGGTCTTTAGCAAAATATTGCTTGCATTTGACATTAATATTGTTCAATAGTTTCCACATTGGTTGGGTTCCTTTTCTTGGGAATTGGCAAAATATGGATCTCTTCCAGCCAAGTGGCCAGGTAGCTGTTTACCAAGTCTCTTGGCATAAACAAGTCAGCACCTCCAGGGCTGCATCTGTTCGTTGAAACATCCATATTCCTGGAGCCTTGTGTTCCTCTAGTTCCTTCAAGGCAGCTTCCATCTCGTCCTTCAGTACCATTGGTTCTTGATCATATGCAATCTCTTGAAATGGTTGATCATCTGTCAATTCTTTTTGGTATGATGACTTTGTGTATTCTGTGCATCTTCTTTTGATATTTTTTGAGTCATTTAATATTTTCTCTGTAGAATCCTTCACTATTGCCACTAGAGACTTAAATTTTCTCTTCAATTACTTAAGTTTCAGAAGAACAGAGCAGTTCTTCTCTTTTGGTTTTCTATCTGCAGCTTTTTGAACATGTCATTATAATATTTGATTTCATCTTCTAGAGCTGCCCTTTGAAATCATCTGTTTAGTTCCTTAACTTCATCATGTCTTCCTTTTAATTTAGCTGCTCAATGTTCAAGAGCAGAGTATCTTGTGACATGCAATTTTGTCTTTTTTCTATATTTTTAATAACTTTCTGCTTTCTTCATAAATGATGTCTTTGATGTCATGTCACAACTTGTCTGGTCTTCTATCATTGGGATCTATCACATCAAACCTGTTCTGGAAATGGTCTCTGAATTCAGGTGAGATATACTCAAGGCCATACCTTGGCTCTCATTCACTTGCTCTAACTTTTGTCAGTTTGTTTGAACCTGTGTATGAGCAATTGATGATCTGATCCACAATCATCACCTGCTTATGTTCTGACTTTTGAAATTGAGCTTTACTGTCATCTCTTTCCATAAATATAATCAATTTTGTTCCCATATGTTCCATCTGGTGAATTTAATGTGTATAGTCGCTATTTATGTTGGTGAAAAGATGTATTTGCAATGATAAGGTCATCGGTCTGACAAAATTCTATCATATGATCTCCAGCATCATTTCTGTCACCAAGGCCATATCTTCCAACTACTGAGCCTTCTTTGTTTCCAACTCTTGCATCCCAGTCACCAGTAATTATCAGTACATCCTGATTGTATGTTTGACCTATTTCAGCTTGTAAATTCTGGTAAAAATCTTCCCTATCTTCATTTGTAGCCTAGTGGTGGGTGCATAAATTTGAATAATAGTCATATTAACTGGCCTTCCTTGTAGGCACATGGATATTAGGCACTGACAGCATTGTACTTCTGGACATACCATGAGATGTCTTTTTTGATGATGAATGCAACTCCATTTCTCTTTAATATGTCATTCCCAGCATAGTAAAACACATGATTACCTGATTCAAAATGGCCCATGTCAGCCCATTTTAGTTCACTTATATCTAGAATGTCAATGTTTGTGCACTCCATTTCCCCTTTGACTAATTCTAATTTTCCTAGAGTGATACTACGTACATTCCATGTTCCAATTCTTAATGGATGTTTACAGTTGTTTCTCCTCATTTGGAGCATGCCACTTCAGCAAATGGAGGCCCTGGGGTCTTTACTCCATTCCCATCATTAAGGTCAACTCTACTTTGAGGGGGCTGGGATTTAGCTCAGTGGGC
This sequence comes from Pedetes capensis, assembly GCA_007922755.1. Taxonomy (NCBI): domain Eukaryota; kingdom Metazoa; phylum Chordata; class Mammalia; order Rodentia; family Pedetidae; genus Pedetes; species Pedetes capensis. The sequence continues at coordinate 409,945 of VMDO01000055.1, read as the reverse complement.
AGAGCGCTGTGCTGCAGTCTCTGAGGCCCCAAGTTCAATTCCCAGCACTGCAAAAATGGGAGAAGGACCTGGCAATCCACTCCCAAGGCAATCCCGAAGCACTCAGCCATTGAAAACCCTATGAGGGTCGCTATGAGTCAGATACCAACTCGACGGCACCTAACAACAACAACAACAACTACTACTTTGAGGAGGCAACTCTTCCCTAGTCATTTCTTGTATGCTTTCCAACCTGAGGGACTCATTTTCTGGCACTACATCTGACAGTGTTTCTCTGCTATTCATAGGGTTTTCAATGGCTAGTTATTTCAGGAGTCAGCTACCAGATCCTTCTCCCTAGTGTGTCTTAGTCTAGAAGCTCAGCTGAAACCTGTCCTCCATCAGTGATCCTGCTGATATCTGTAATACTGGTAGCATAGCTTTCAGCATCACAGCAACATGCAAGCCCCCACAGTAGAACTCAAGATGGCAGACTACTTTCTTGATATTCAGCCATGTCGAGGAAGATTTAAATTGTGAGGATGAGCAGGATGTCAAATAGGCACAAGACGGTCAGCGCAAGGAACAGAGGAAGTGAGATGAGCAGTAAACTCAAGACTACGTGGTCCAAAGTGCCAAGAAGTGGCAGAAGCAGAGATTGTTCTGGAAGGCTGACTTGGCATTGGTGCTGAGATGTTTTTGCAAGTCCTGGCCTTGTTTTGCAAGTCCTGGAGCCCTGGGGAGCAGAGGCTGTGGCGTTCACCTATAGGTATGTGGAGTAAGACTGGGCTAGGACTGTGCCAGGTTCCAGTAAGTAGAAGCAGGGCTCAGTCCATAGGGAGTTACAGAAGGCTCCAGCGGGAGCCAGTGTCCCCCTGGTTCAAGCACAGATGAACTCTAGCTTCTTGTATCCAAATCTATGACCTGCCACCTAACGCTAGAGCTGAGCAATCGTATCAGCACTGTGGAGTTTATTATCCCCATCTGCAAATCTATGACAAATAATGGTTCTGATCAGATGGGGACTCGTGAACAGAGTTCATAATCAGTCAGTACCAGCCATGTGAAGAGCTGGGACTTGGTGCCCCGCTGTGGAAGATGAGGAGTAATTTGCTAGTGGAAGAAGGTGGGGAGGATGTTCTAAGGAGCAAGGTTAACATCAAAATCGATTTTCCAGGCAAAGAAGAAAAACACTTCTTTTGTGAAAAGTTTCTTTTTACCTTGACTGTTGGAAAAAACAAGCCAAGAATGTCATGTGGGAGATGGGATCCAAAACTCCACCTTTCCTTCTGAAATCCAGGAGATAGAAAGTTTGCATTTTATTACTCCCAAGTGGTTAGTCTTTTCTTTCTCTTAACCTTCATCCACATACTGCACCCCCACCCAAAGTGCTTTGCTGAAGCATTTTCCTCTCCTGCCAAGAAATGAATCATTTTGGAGCATAAAGGGCTGATAGAAGGATGTGGGTAACTGAAAACACAGATACTTCTCAGGTTGATCGGCCCCTTGGCCATCAGTTTATGCATAACGTATTGGGTTTCTTCTCTCGACCAAGCAGAATGCTCAGCACAGAGGGTATAAAGGTACAAGTGCCTGCCACGGCACAGTGTCAGGCAGTGTTTCATCTGGTGTACAAAGGACAGCTATAAATCAGACCCAACTTGACAGCACCTAACAACAACAACACACCACTAGCTCTGTCCTTCAGGGGCCTGTCCCGTCAGGGAGAGGGAGAGGTAACGAAAAAACAGGGAAGAAGGAAGATGCTTAACAATGATGAGCCCAGCCTGAGGGCCAAAGAAAAAGTCACGTGATAGCTAAAAATCAATATTAACCTTCTTCAAATCCCCCTCTGAAAAGAATGTTGAGTTACAGTGGACTATCCAAGATGGGGGGCTGGGGTTTAGTTCAGTTGGTAGAGTGCTGCTCTGTGCTCTCTGAGGCCCTAGGTTCAATCCCCAGCACCACAAAATGGGGAAAGATCATCCCAAAAACAATCCAAAAAACAATAGTCAGCCATCGAAAACCATATGAATAGCAGAGACGCACTGACATAGTGCGGGGTAGTGTTTCATTCTATTATACATAGTGTCTCTATGAGTTGGACCCAACTCAATGGCACCTAACAACAATAACAAATCCATGATGGAGGTTGACCTCCAAGCATCTCCTGGCAAGGGTTAGGACATAGCCATAATTCAGCCTTTTGCATAAGCTGTGGTGAGCTTCCTTTCGCTGGATAACTACCTTGCAAGAAAAAGTTTAATCAGAGTTGAATTAAATTGGAAACGTTGATGCTGAGATAATTACCACTGCTCTCAGATGAATTTCCTCTAATAATGCATTTCGTTCATCAGCCCTAAGTGCCATTGTGACCGTACCACCTCCTGATGTGGCAGGAACGTCTTGATCTGGATTTCCATACCAAATTGCAGCTTCTAGATGTTTATCACACACAGTGGAAGGCAGCCTCCAGTCTCCACTCAATGGAGAGTTACGTGACCATGTGACGTAAAGCCATAGCGCTGCTCAGGGATTCTTAGAATGGAACGAAGGTGAATCACAGGGCTGGGGTAGGAAGCACAGCCTTTAGGGCTGCTGACAGTGGGCTCATGCGGGAGAAGCAAGGACTTGCCTTTGTGAAGGTCGTGTTGTGCTTATATAAGAGAACGCCCTGGTTTACTGAAGACCCACTGGAATATTCAAGCATGTTATTGTTGTTAGGTGCCATCGAGTCCTGTCTGACTCATAGCGACCCTCATAAGGTTTTCAATGGCTGATTGTTTCGGGATTGCCTTGGGAGTGGGTTGCCACATCCTTCTCCCATTTTTGCAGTGCTGAGAATCAACCTCGGGACCTCAGAGACTGGAGAGCGGCGCTCTACCAACTGAGCTAACTCCCAGCCCCTATTCAAGGATGAGGAGGCGTCAATCTTTGACTTTTCAAATGTTTTCAAGTGTTACCCACTTACTTTCAGATGTTTTAGGGAAAAATTATTTTGTGTTTTACCTGAAACTTTTCTGTAACTTTGAGATTTTTTTTAAATTTTTTAAATTAAACCATTTTAAAAAGATAGGAATATCAGGCAAATGGAAACTAATGCCCAGTGCAGAGAGGTTTAGCAGTTCAACAAATGAGGAGCTAGGATGTCCACAAGCTTTCTCTAGCAGAGCCCTGGATTTCTCATCCCCTCCCACTCTCTCTACAGTACACAAGGACCACCATGCCCAAACCCCTGGCTTTAGCAAGTGAACGAGAAACTGTACGTTTCTGTGCTTTGACTTGCCCTGACTTGCCAGAAACTCCTCTGGAAGATTATCTTTTGATTTGCCGCCTTACATGTGGCAGGTGCTGGGAATCGAGTTTTGCCCTTTGAGCATCGGGACCCAATAGAGATAAATGTCACTGTTTAGAAAGTGACAGAAAGGCTGTACCACAGAGATCTGTATATTTGGCCAAGGGGGCTGTGCAAGAAAACAAAACAATACAAATAAAATGCTAAAAACTTGAAGGGCTCTTCATGCAAGACATATGGAAGGAAATGGATAATTACAATCCTGTAAGTTCAATAGTGGAACACTGTAGGCAGAAATGTGGACGTATAGAGGAAGGCATTAGTAATGGTGCATCAGAAGGGATTTCAGACCAGATGGGCCAGGAGATTTTTGAAATCTGAGTAGTGAATTGTACATCAATTAAAATATAGTCATTTATATTAGCTCTTAGTGGTACCCAAAGCAGAAAGACGTTATGCATGCTGGAAAAGCTTAAGACATGTGGTTCCTATAGACAAATGTTGATTCCTCAACATGTCTTAGCTGCTCACAATGTGCAAAGTAAAAGACAATACGATGTGGTCCCTGCCTTCAAGCAGCTCACATTCTAGGAAAGAAGTGAGTCAGCCAAGTAGAGGAACAGTGGGATGTGTTCTGAGATTGTATATATTACCTTTATTATCATTAGTGATTATGACACATTGTCCACCAAGGAGTCACTCTCAACATGAAAAGAAATATTGGCTCTGTGACAATCATTTAGTGTTGTTGTAATGGCTCTGTGAAGGGTCAATGTTGGTTCCTTCTAACTCTTGAGGGACATTTATGTTGTATCCCCAAGCTATCTATGGAGTAGGATTATTGGTATGATATCACATGCTTTCTTGTATGGGCAGAATATAGGTTTAAGAAAAAGAAATATAGATAGATAGATAGACAGATAGATAGATAGATAGATAGATAGATAGATAGACAGACAGACAGACAGACAGACAGACAGACAGACAGACAGACAGATAGATATAGAGATAGAGATATGTATTTGTGACATGCAGGCAGAAGGGGACCATTTGTGAAGAGGAAGAAGGTAATTAGCAGGAGGAAGGAGAGGGGATGTGAGAAAGTAATAATGGGGTGATCATAAGCAATGTACAAGGATATGAATGTATAGAAATGTCATAATGAAACTCATTAATTTTTACAGTAAAAATTACTAATAAAAAGTGAATCTGACAATGAGCTTAGCACAGAGATCCTTGTCTGACCACGGCAAACCTCCCCTGTCATGAAATGCAACACATTACCTGTCCTCTCCACAAATAGCCCTCAGTAAATCCTTCCCCTAATGGATGAATGACTCAACAACTTTTTTTCTTTTCGCACAAGCTTCCCAAACTGAATAGACTATTCAATGTCAAATCTTCACTGTTTTTCAGATTCAAATTCATGAGTAAATTCTAAATCCTGTTGTGCCAAGCAATGGATGCCCTTTGCTCACTTTCTCAACAGCCCTTTGTGTTAGGCTGGAATTGCCCCCATGTCATGAATTTGAAAACAGAAGTCCAGAAAGGGGAAGCGTCTTATCTGAGCATTGCACCACTGGGTTGCAGAGTTGTACACAGCTATGTGCGTTCTCTGATTAATGACATAGCTCTATGAGGCTGTGAACTAAGAAGTCTATTCACCAAAACATGCTTTTCTTTTACCTTTACTTTTCTCTTTTAAGGCTCAACTGTCTATCAGTCACCCCCTCTAGAAACCTACCTACCACCTGAGACTCTACATCTCCTCTTACTGCCTTTATTTCTTTGTTTTTTCTTTGTTATTTATTTATTTATTTATTTATTTATTTATTTATTTGGCAGAACTGGGGGGTTGTACCCAGGGCCTCACACTTGCATTGCCTCTGGTCCTGATCTTGCGATCCTCATGCCTCCGCCTCCTGAACCGCTGGGATTACAGGCCTTTATTTTGAACGAATTGTCCAGATCCATCAATTCCCCTTCCCAGAAATCTCAAAAATTCCCCTCACTGCCAGTCCTCTGTACCATTCTCCTGGTTCAGCCCACTCTGCTCTCTCCTTGGCTAACTCGGTAGCCTTGGGGTGTGGCCCCAAGCATCTGTCATCTCAAACCCATCCTCCACACAACAGGTGCTATGGTCTTCTGGAGCACACAGCTGACCACCTCATTCTCCTGCTCTCCATTCTTCAATCACTTCTCCCTTCTCCTAAGGAAAATATGCATGGTATTGGAAGCCCTTCGTGGTCTGATGCTCCCAGTTTGTCTACCGTCTTTCCCTCCTAGGCCCCTGCCCGCAGCAACACACAAGGATTACTATATGCCAATACCATGTGTCAAGAATTGTTCCAAGTGTTTCACATCTACTACTTTCCATCCTCCTGCCTGAGCCTCCCAAGTTGCTAGGATTACAGACATGTGCCATGGCACCCAGCTATCATTCCTACTTAACAAGTTAGAGTATTTAGGGTAAGAACGTTTAAGTAATACCCTTCACTTAATGAACACCATCTGAATGACAGTATGGTCTCTGCTTCTGTCCAGTTCTTGCATCTAGAGCATGAGCTCTCCAGCCTGGTCATCTGTGAGCTCAGCATTAATGAGGGAGGCTCTGGGAAGCAGCTGGCAAAGAGGTCATTGCAATACAGTGAGGAGTGCAGGGTGAGACTGGCAAGAGTGGGGATCGGTGCGAGCTACAGTACAAACCCAGAGAGGAGTCTTCTAATTTCCCATCAAAGCTACAAGGGAGTTACTACATTAGACAGTGGATTCTGTGGGAGGAAGAACCCCTGGGACCATATTTTATTTGGCTCTTTTTTCCCTATGCCCAGCAAAAGGCCTTGTCCACATTAGGTGGTTGTTTTTGTTAGGTGCCATCAAGTCAGGTCTGACTCATAGTGACCCTATGTACAACAGAACAAAACACCCCCGGACATTGTGCCATGGCCAGCACTGTGTCAGTGCTTCTCTGCTATCCATAGGATTTTCAATGGCTGATTGTTTTCAGGATTACTTTGGGAGTGGATTGCCATGTCCTTCTCCCATTTTTGTAGTGCTGGGAATTGAACCCAGGGCCTCAGAGCACACACAATCTCACTCTATCAACTGAGCCAAACCCCAGCCCCGGATGGATGGATAGGTGGATATCATGTGAGATAAAGGGGTATAATGTTGTTGTTGTTAGGTGCCCTCGAGTCAGTATCTGACTCATAGTGACCCTCATAGGGTTTTCAATGGCTGACTGTTTCGGGATTGCCTTGGGAGTGGATTGCTGGGCCCTTCTCCCATTTTTGAGGTGCTGGGAATTGAACTCGGGACCTCAGAGACTGCAGCGCAGCGCTCTACTCACTGAGCTAAATCCCAACCCCAAAGGGGTATAATAGTGATAATAAAAATAACCTAAAATTAGATGCTCCAGCAACACTGGACCCAACTAAGAATAATGCCATACTTTCCTCTCTCCCAGTTTGAATCTCCAAATCCAGTCATGTTTTCAGCATGTTGGTGATAGTACATAAATTCTCAGAAGACAAAAATGATAAGCTGGTGAGTGAATGTGAAGTATTGCTTGTTCTCTCCTTTCCCCAAAACTTTGTTAAATCGTGTCAGGCAACTCCATGAGAAGACCACAGTCATGAAATCTCTCCCTGTGTCTAGCCATTTGCATTCAAGTAAGACCAAGGAACGCTGCCTTGCCACAAAGAACGACTGTCTCTGGAATCTTTCAGCTGTTGAGCTGATTTGCATTTTGCCTTTAACACGAACGGATTTCAAGTGGGAGAAAAATCAACTTGTGTTCTGCACTCTAATGGGAGAATAGAAGTGATACAACCACGAATTCCACTGATTAGAGATGCCTGCTCATTTTCTGTTGCCTGCTAGCCATTTGGTAGCATTTTCATTTCGCGTTCCACTTCCATAGTCTCCATTAATATTTATGAAATGATTACTAGCTGTGGCTTAGTCTTTAAAAGCTGGATTTGAAACATGCGGCAAAAGACATTCGCTAGTCGTTGCGAACAAATAATGCTACAACCAGCTGGTGGGAGGGCTTCGTAATGCAGCTTCTCCCCTGAAGCTAAAATGATTACAAAGCAGGGTGGGCCTCATCAGCAGGTAGGAATTCTAATAATTACACTGGACAGTAGGTATTGTGGGAATCCTGAGACCAAGGACAATCCCTGACTTTGAGTAGAATCTGTGGGGTTTCCAAAGCCCATTAGAGAAAGACAAAGCTTTATTCCCAGGACTTATGTTAAGAGCATCATAATAAGTAGGTTGTGTAATAATCTTCATAATTGAGAGAATGCTTTTCTTCACATATGTTTTTTATTTTGTCCTCATAACAAATCCATGAGATGGGTGTCATTATTCCTTTTCTTAAATTCTGTTATGGGTGGGGAGGCGGAACCTAGGGCCTCATGAATGCTAGGTAAGTGCTCTACCACTGAGCTGCACCTTCAGCCCCATTTTTATTTTTATTCATTCATTTATTTATTGTAGTACTTAGGGGGGCTGGGATTTAGCTCAGTTGGTAGAGTGCTGCGCTGCAGTCTCTGAGGTCCTGAGTTCAATTCCCAGCACCGCAAAATGGGAGAAGGGCCTGGCAATCCACTCCCAAGGCAATCCTGAAACAGTCAGCCATTGAAAACCCTATGAGGGTTGCTATGAGTCATATACCGACTCAACAGCCCCTAACAACAACAACAACAACAAGTACTTGGGGGTTGAACCCTGGGCCTTACACATACTTTGCAAGTACTTTACCAGTGCGCTGCATCCTGAGCCCATTTTTAATTTTTTTTGTTTTGTTTTGTTTTGTTTTAGGACAGGGTCTTGCTAAGTTACACAGGCTGCCTCTGGCCTCAAACTTGCCATCCTCCTGCCTGAGCCTCCCAAGTCGCTAGGATTATAGGTGTGCGCCATGGCACCCAGCTATCATTCCTACTTAAGAAGTTAGAGTATTTAGGGTAATGAAGTTTAAGTAATACCCTTCACTTAATGAACACCATCTGAACGGCAGTATGGTACCTGCCTTTGTGCCCAGTTCTTACATGTAGAGCATGAGCTCTCCAGCCCGGTCCTCTGAGAGCTCAGCATCAATGAGGGAGGCTCTGAGAAGCAGCTGGCAAAGAGGTCATTGCAATGTAGTGAGGAGTGAGGGGCGAGACTGACAAGAGTAGGGGTCTGTTCGAGCTACAGTTCAAACCCAGAGAGGAGCTCATGGAAACTGTGACGGGGCAGGGCGGGGACTTCGACATGAGGAAAGTTTCCATACAGAGAGAGAGAGGAAGGGAGAGAGAACATGAAAGCTGAACCCCAGGGACAACTGGCAAAGACAGCATGGAGACACAGAGCGTGAGAGCTGCTCCGGGTACTGCATGAAGTGGCGGAGTGTGGGGCAGGGCTGCCTGGGTCAGGAGGAATGGAGCAGATCACACAGGGCTTCCCATGGATTCAAGGTCTATTTTTTTTTTAAGTGATGAGAAACTGTTGGAAATACTTTTAAGTAGGGCAATGAAATGATAAGCTCTGTGGGCCAAGGAGGGTGTTTGGTACAAGGACTGACGCAATCAGAGAGTAGGCAATGAGAGGCCAGGAGACCCCGTGGACGGACAGGGATGGAGTAAAAAAGACTTGAACCTGGCCATGGGGTGGTGACTGTGGGGTGAAGATCAAATGCCCAGGAAGTAGCAAAACTGATTGTGGAACTCAGTCCCCTGGCCGGCTCTACACGTCAGACCACACTCTCTCCAGAGGGGCCTTAGGACCCATCTCTGTGGGCACAAAACTGAGACCTCGGCATCAAAGGCTGATGAGAAGCCACTGCATGGAAGCCACCCACAGACCACTAGCCACCGTATGTGTGGTGGCACTGATCAGGCTCAGCCCCAAATGGCTCCTGTCCCGCAAGCTGGCTTGCGCCAGGCTGAGAGGACGTGAGCACTGGGGCCTCATTTCCCCTCCCTCCTCCCTGTCTGAATAATGATGGCGCCACTGACAACACCTTAAAATGTCCTCTCCCGCCAAGACGTGTCATTGCGAAGGACATTTGAACACTCTGGTACGAGAGAATTCATCTCTGACAGTGGAAATTCGGGAGATTTCAGAGATGGTGGGAGATGTAACTCGGGCCCCCCAGCAAGGTCTGGCCATGTACTATTACCGTTCTTCTTGTTTGCATTCATCTCCATCCCTGGGGGGAGGGGCGATGAGGGCTTCCAGAGCAGGCTCCCTTTATTCCCACGAGCATGGTTCTTCCTTCTGCTGGCTCTCGGGTTCATACTTTTGCATTACGGCCTCCGGAACTGTGCAGATATAAGTCTCCTTGAGACAGTGTCACAGGGCCATTATTCAGCTTTATGAAAGAGTCATGGTTAAGCTGTTTTGTAAGGTGATCATGAACTGAAAGCTGACCTTGACCCACCCATAGGCTTCACTGGGGTTCGGGGAGGAAGGGCTTCAGTGGATCCAGAGGGTAGCGGTCAAGTTTCCAAGCACTGTTGAGGTACAGAAAGGTATACGGCCTCACCTGCACATGCGCGCGCACACACACACACACACACACACACACACACACACACACACACACACGTCACTGCAAGCAGGAAGAATCCCCCCCACTCCCCAACCATGTGTTCATGACTTTCTGTCACAGAGAAAGTTGGCCTAAGACAACATTCTTCAAATCAAAATCAAAACCCGTGCTCTAAGAGGAGAACATTCCTCCATATTTGCCTTCAGTGAAATAACTGTGCTGAACAACGGCAGAGGCTCATCACAGCCCAGGCCCTGGTGCCCAGGGCAGCAGTGGTCTCTGCTTCCCCAGCCACCCCCCTGGCTAACAGGACTCACTCGCCATTGACAGCCTGACCGTGGCTGTTTGTCACCAATGCCCATTCTCTCCTGCTCTTCAAGATGAGTTTCTAGCTACTCTGTCTCCTTCCTGAGATCTGAAATGAAAACAGCTCAGGCCGGGCAGACCTGAGACTGAGCGTTAGCCTTGGCAAGTACAGAATCTGGGCCTCCAGACAAGCTCTCCCACGGTGCTGAGCCTTGGGTCTTTCATCTGTGAAATGGAGATAATAGTTTTCTCCTCTTCATTAAGCTCTGGATATGTAGTAAATGGCCTGCAGCTGTAGCCCTGTGGCATCCAGTCCTGTCAGATCTCAGAAGCTAAGCAGGGTCAGGCCTGGTTAGTACTTGGATGGAAGACTGCCTGGGAGCACCAGGTGCTGTAGGCTTGGGAGACGGACCTGGCGACCCACTCCCAAAAAACCATCAGCCATTGAAAACCCTATGAACAGCAAAGAAGCACTAACAATAGTGTTTCACCTGTTGTACGCAGGGTCGCTATGAGTCAGATACTGACTCGACAACACCTAACAACATGTAGTAAATGGTCAGTAAACAATTGCTTCCCCTTCCTCCCTTGTCCTTCATCCTCACAGTCACAGAAGCCTTTGTGATTTTGTGTCTGATTCCAGTGTGATGTCCCAACTCACTAAAGCCCTTTCTGCTGCTTTTCATCAATGACATTTACTCAACACACTTGAAGATCCAGTTCCCACGTGACTGCAGCTCTGCACAGGTCATGTGCTCATCTCTTTCTATAAGCAAAGTGCAGCACTAGTATTCAGTCCATATACAACTTCAGATTAAAATGTTGCATTTCATGAGAGGCAAGTGTTTATTTACCTGCAGCCATACCACTGTGGCATCCGATCCCAACAGATCTCAGAAGCTAAGCAGGGCCAGGCCTGGTTAGTACTTGGATGGGAGACCACCTGGGAACACCAGATACTGCAGGCTTGGGAGAACGACCTGGCAATCCACTCCCAAAAAACAATCGGCCACTGAAAACCCTGTGAATAGCAGAGAAGCACTAATAATAGTGTTCTCCTGTTCTACACAAGGTCACTATGAGTTGGACAACAACTCGACAGCACCTAACAACCGCTACAACAAGAGTTTGTTTGGTTGTGTGGATTTTTTTTAACCTCAGTCTTTCCATATTTCTATAGTTCCTCTGAAATCAATAAAACAAAACTATTCTTTTCAAGGCTCACTGTTGTTGTTGTTGTTAGGTGCTGTAGAGTCGGTATCCGACTCATAGAGACCCTCTGTGCAACAGAGGAAACACTACTGTCAGTGCTTCTCTGCTGTTCATAGGGTTTTCAATGGCATATTGATTTTTGGGAGGGGGTTGCCAGGTCCTTCTCCCAAGCCTACAGCTTCTGGTGTTCCCAGGCGGTCTCCCATCCAGGTACTAACCAGGCCTGACCCTGCTTAGCTTCCGAGATCTGACGGGATCGGATGCCACAGGGCTATGGCTGTTGTTGTTAGGTGTCATCAAATTGGGTCTGACTCATAGTGACCCTCACAGGGTTTCCAGAGGCTGATTGTTTTGGAATTGCTTCAGCAGTGGACTGCCATGTTCTTCTCCTGTTTTGTAGTGCTGGGGATCAAAACCAGAGCCTCAGAGAGTCCAGAGCTCTACCAACTAATATAAACCCCAGCCTATAAAAGACAAGTGAGCATATTAATGTTTTTGTTTATTTGTTTGTTTTGTTTTGCAGTACTGGGGGTTGAACCCTGTTGAACCCAGGGTCTCATGCCTGTATGCTCTGCACGTGCTGGGCCACTGAGCTGCACCTCAGCCCATGTTTTTTACTTGTTGAGACAGGGTCTCGCTAAATTACGCAGACTGCCTCTGGTCTCGAACTTGTGATCCTCCTGCCACTGCCTCACAAATTGCTGGGATTACAAGCCTGCACTACTGCACTTGACAAATATATTAATGCTGTAACTCAGAATATTCCCAGTAAGGAAGGACGCAGCAAGCATTTTTCATTTGTGCATTTAGAAACAGTGGGCCTAACGTGGTAATATATTTGTGAGCTGCTTTGAGAAAGAATGCAATTATTATCTGGGCAGCGTGAAAGGGAATTGATTAACTGCAGAGCTCCCTTCTATGCTCAGATGCCACATGCCGCCTTGCAAACACAGAACAAAACGCTTTTGCATTAACAGTGACGCAGTTCAGTTCAACCAACACGGAGGCTAAGCCAGCACAAGATGCTTTGCATGTTGCTACTCAGAAAACACACACATCCCTTTCTTTCATCCTCCTTCTTTTCTGAACTATGCTTATTTATTATTCTTACAGACCTAGTGCCTATGTCTAGTTTCACCTCCTCCGAGAATCTCTCGCTGATCTCTGCAGCTGGGGGAAATGCTATCATCCTCAGCCAGCAGGCTCTGAGCTGGAGTCGTCACTCTGAGCCCTTGCTGCTTTGCAGGTGGCTCTCAGTGGCTCCAGTGATGCCTTGCTCACCAAGGCTCACATGGTTGAGGGCCACTGATTTTACTCCTGAGTCCGCAGCACCTAGCACAAGATCTGGCACTTGCAGGTATCCACCAAATGTTCCTTAACCAAATCAAGAAACAAATGGGTCAGTGAATGAATGGAAGCATGGGTGGCAAAGACCAAAGCATTTTAGGGAAAGATAGAAGAAGGCATTTAGACAGCCAGGGGCAGGGAGCAGATTAAGTGGTTAGGGATGATGTGGAAAGTTCGGCAGAGGTTAGAAATCCTACTGAGATTATTTTTAGTACTGTATGCCAATTGTGTTTCTAGAAGCAGCTACTACTTCTTGCCTTTAAAAACTCTATGTCTTAAGATGGAATTACAAAGCAGTCATTCTAGTAATGATGGGAGTAATAGTCCCATACTGTTTTGTAATAATTCTGGACGTTTTCCCACAGCTTTCCATTTTAAGGTCATTTTCAAATTTGGCATCTTATGTAATTTTTCCCACTATCATGAGAAGGAACGGAGCATTGAGAAGTTCTGGAATTTTCCCTGGTGATCGTTCCCTGGCCTCCCAGGCTCAGTGGACTCAGTGTCTACACTGCTCTGAACACACTGGAGTAGGAGGTGTTTGTGATTCTTATTAAGCCAAGTTCCCCAGTAAGACAACATGGTTTTCTGAAAGCTGGTCATAATTAAAGAATGTTGTTGTTGTTGTTAGGTGCCATCGAGTCGTGTCCGACTCATAGCAACCCTCATAGGGTTTTCAATGGCTGATGGTTTCGGGAGTGGACCCTCATAGGGTTTTCAATGGCTGATGGCTTCGGGAGTGGATTTCAATGGCTGATGCCTCGGGAGTGGATTGCCACATCCTGCTCTCATTTTTGCGGTGCTGGGAATCGAACTCAGGACCTCAGAGACTGCAGAGCAGCACTCTACCAACTGAGCTAAATCCCAGCCCCAATTAAAGAATACATTTGTCAAAGATAAATTTACCAAAATGACAAAGTATTCTCAGTGAAAATTTTCTTCAGAAAAGTCTGTCTCTACACACAATGCTTGCAGCTGTTTCACTGTGGTGTCCAATCCTGTCAGATCTCAGAAGCTAAGCAAGGTTGGGCCTGCTTAGTACTTGGATGGGAGACCACCTGGGAACACCAAGTGCTGCAGACTTTGGGAGAAGAACCTGCTAACCCACTCTCATAAAACAATCAGCCATTGAAAACCCTATGAATAGCAGAGAAAGACTAACAATACTGTTTCACCTGTTGTACGTGGGGTCGCTATGAATCAGACACTGACTCAATGGCACCTAACAACACCAAGGACTACACACAATGGTCTGGGGTTTAGCTCAGTTGGTAGAGTGGTGCTCTGCATTCTGTGAGACCCTAGGTTCAGTCCTCAGCACCGCAAAAATGGGAGAAGGACGTGACAGTCCACTCACAAAACAATCCCTAAACAATCAGTCATCAAAAACCCTATGAGGGTTGCTACGGGTCAGACAGGACTTGACAACACCTAACAGCAACTATATACAATGTCTCAGCATTCAATCTTTGTATGAGTTATTTAATCATTTATATTCATGATGCAGAATTTATTTTACTTTTTAATAATTATATGAAACTTTTATGTTGCTACAGAATTTAATGTTTTTTTTACAGTTTTACTTTTTAATTTCTAATTTACTTTCAGACAAATATGCTAACTTCCACTTTTACAAAAATTTCATGATATCTACTTTTCATCTAAGAAAAATTTCACAAGTAATCACAACTTCACATGTTGATGGGTTCTTGGCACTACATGTTGATTTTTTTGTGTCTGTTAATGTATCCACTTTCTAATTTCCTTAACTAAAATATATCTTATTTTTCAATTTATTTCTGACAGATATTTCTAGTTTCTTTTGATTTTGTTTTTAGCACATTTGGCTGTGATTTATCTCATTATAATTACTTTTTCCTAATATATTACTTTTGCTACTTCATACCATCCCATCCTTTTTGTAGGACTTTTGAAGTAAGATTTCAATCTCTTGTGAAAATCGTATTCAGTGAAGATTAACTTGAAGAGAGGTAGTTGTTGTTGTTCTTAGGAGCCATCAAGTCGGTATCTGACTCATAGTGACTCTCATAGGGTTTTCAATGGCTGACTGTTTCAGGATTGCCTTGGGAGTGGATTGCCAGGCTCTTCTCTCATTTTTGCAGTGCTGGGAATTGAACTTGGGACCTCAGAGACTGAAGCACAGCACTCTACCAACTGAGCTAAATCCTAGCCCAAAGAGAGGTAGAGGTTTACAAAATTACTTCCTAGTGTGCCAAATTACAAATACATAAAAATATTTGGTTTTGCTCAGTTTTCCCATTAAAGTCAGAGGGTAGGTTTACTGATAGAACATCAGAATCCACGTGCTAATGAAAGAGCTCCATGGAGTGATGATTTCAGTGATAGATTGGGCAACTCTTATATCCTGATGAGTTCCAACTGTTTATTCCTCTTTCACCACATAGAGCTTCTACCTTGAAAAACATGGCAATGACCATGGTCAAGAAATAGATGGGCCTTAGATAGAAAGATGAAATGACATCCTCACTCTCTCCAAGACCAGAGATCCCGGGGTGGGGCTATCAGCAAGAAGGTTGGACCCCTCCTCACTCTGCCCCTGTGTGTGGCCCCCAACCCCACAGGCATGCACAACTATGCAAGCTGGAAGAACTGTGTAGTCTCAGAGATGAGACTGAGAATTCACATGGGAGCAACCACAGCCAAGTAGCTCATCGGACACCGTGCCTTTTCCCACGGAGATAAGTCTAACTACAAAGTCAGTGAGATCCAGGCAGAGCAAGTTTGAGATGGTCAATCATGGATTATAATCACAACTGTCCAGCTGAGAGATGATGGCCACCCAGGGTAGAATAGCAGAGTAGCCCTAGGGAGGAAGATGAGTATTTAGAATGGGTGAGCAACAGACTATTGCTGTAAGAAAGTGGGGAGACAGAATCTTCAACAAGAGTCCATTGGAGAGGAGATCTTAGACGGGATCTTCAGAATCATAAATGCCCGGATGTTCACCCCCCAAGGACATGGCTGCTCAGCTCATTCTTTCCACAGAAGGCCTCCCTCTTCCCAGGCCAGCCTGCTGTGAACCCATTCCTTGGCATGTGTCCCAATTGCTGCCTGCCCTGGCCTCAGCTGTGCCCTCTGCTCTTCCCTCCTTCAGTGCATCCCCATCTCGAGCTCTTGCCCTTGCAGCTTTGCACTTGAACAATTTCCTTTATTCCTCCACATTTCCTGTGCCACAGAGGACTTCCTGTCCTCCTTAACTATGTTTGCACAACCCTAATGAGGCAGATTAAAATAATTAGGTAATTAGGATGTCCATCCATCCCGGGCGGGATCATGGTATGTTGGAATTAGTGCAAGAATCTTTTCCTTCTAGTTCATTCACCGAGCGCTCCCTTAGTGTTGAGCCCTCTGCTCCCTCTGCATAGCTTTTCTGCTTTAATCATCAAACAGCCTCAGAGGCACTTGTTCATTCAGACAGGCAACAAATACGTAATAAGCATCCAGTATGTGCCAGGCACCAGCCTAGGTATTGAAAATAATGCAATGAGATCCAGATCCTGCTCTCTTGAAGATCACATTCTAATGAGGAAAACAAGCTATAAATAAATACATAGGTATGTGCAACAATTATGGGGAATGGGGAATGGTATCAATAAAAGGAAAGTATGCAAGAACAAAGAAGCTACCAGGAATGTAGAGAGAGAAAATTGTTGTTGTTGTTGTTATTGTTGTTGTTGTTGTTGTGTGCTGTGAAGTCAGGTCTGACTCATAGCGACCCTATGTACAACAGAACAAAACACGCCCTGATTCTGTGCCAGGCAAACGATCTTATTTATGTTTAAGCCCATTGTTGCAGACACTGTGTCAATCCATCTTTTCCTCTTTTGCGTTGACCTGTCACTCTCTCAAACAATCCCTCTCTCTGGGGATTGATCTCTCCTACTACATGTCCGAAATATGTAAGATGCAGTCTGACCATTCTTGCTTCCAAGGAGCACTCTAGTTGCACTTCTTCTAGGACAGATCTGTTGGTTCTTTTGGCAGTCCATGGTATATTCAATAATCGTCTCCAGCACCACAATTCAAAAGCATCAGTTCTTCTCCTGTCTCCCTTATTCAATGTCCAGCTTTTACAACCACATGATGCAACTGAAAATACCATGGCATGAGTCAGGTGCACCTTCGCCTTCAATATAACATCTTTACTTTTCAACATTTTAAAGAGACCTTTTGCCACAGCTTTTCCCAAAGCAATGCATCTTTTGATATCTCCACTGTTGCTTCCATGGTTGTAGAACCAGGTAAAGCAAAATCTTGGACAATCTCCGTCTAAAATTGTTGTTGTTGTTGTTGTTAGGTGCCATTGAATCAGGTCTGACTCATAGTGACCCTATTAGAGTTTTCAATGGCTGATTGCTTCTGGAGTGGATTGCCAAGTCCTTCTACAATTTTGCAGGGCTGGGGACCAAACCCAGATCCACAGAGAGTGTGGAGCAGCGCTTTATCCACTGAGCCAAACCCCAGCCCCAATCTAAAATAAGGGTAGCTATTTTAGACAAAAGATTGAAAAGGTCTCTCTGAGAGGTAGCAGTTGAGGAAAGCTCTTCCTGAAGGGAGGGATAAAGCTTTATGTAGTCCAGGGGAAAATGTATAGAAAAGGGCGCATGCCAAGGTCCTGAGGTAGAAAAGAGTTCAGCATGTTCAAAGAAGGGAAGGCCAGCATGTCTGGTGCATACTGAGCCACAGGGGCAGTGACAGGAGGTGTGATTGGAGGGGTAGGCAGGGCCATAGGGCCTGGTGATCATGCTTAGAATTCTGAATTTTGCTCTGCCTGCCCCTGGTGGCCACCAGCGCAGACGGAACATAGCAATGCTATGTTTCCACAGATTCTTTGGGTCTTATGGGAGAAAAGATGGGAGGACCAGGGCAAAAGGGAGAACAGAACAGCTAAAATATGTCACCCTATCCAGGTAAGAGATGACAGTGGGTTTTATTGTATTCCTTTAACAGATGAGGTAACTGTATCTTGTAGACTTTCTGCTGTTATCACAGCATCTCTGTCCCTTAAAATGGCTCTAGGATCTCAATCAACATTTCTTCGAATCAAACTAAAGTGAGAGCTCAAATGCAAAATGGAAATTAAGGACCAGTTCTTGACTTGAAGTCATGACTGGCTGGCTCCAAGCCTGGGACTCTTTCTTCGGTGCCAGAATGAATGCCTTGCATAACACAACACAAGCTGATGTCTGTAAGTCACGTCCCGGTAATGATTTAACTCTGATTGATAATATGAATCAAAAAGAAACAAAACAACATGTTCTCTCTCATTTTTTTCTTTACCATAATTAATTGCTTTATTTTCAGATACTGGAGTTATAGCACTCACTTTATGCAACAAAATTAAGTGTCATCACCAAGAAAAGGCACGTATAAGAATAACTAAAACAATCACTAAGATCCTTCATTAAAGTGGACTGAATCTAATTGATATTCAATTCCCAGATTTAATATCTAGTAGTTATTTAAAGCATTATGCATCCAATAGTACATGTTTTCACATATGATAGCAAATTTTTAATAGGAGACTTAAAACTGGTATTATTGCCCTTGATTTACTGATTTAAAAAGAAATAGGGTGCCGGGCACGATGGCTCACGCCTGTAATCCTAGCGGCTCGGGAGGCAGAGGCAGGAGGATCTCAAGTTCAAGACCAGAGGCGGTCTGCGTAACTTAGCGAGAACCTGTCTCAAAAAGTAAAAAATGGGCTGGGGTGCAGCTCAGTGGTTCAGCACTTACAGAGCATACAAGCATGAGACCCTGGGTTCAACCCTCAGTATCACAAAAAAAAAAATAACAATAGGCTCACAGATTTTAAGTATGTGATTTGCCCATCATCATAAAGCTAGTAAGTGGCAAAACCAGAATTAAAGCAAACCTAAGAAATCCATATTTGTGTGAGAGCAGAGAGCTGCTGGTGGTTTCTGGCATTCTGGCTCCTTTCAGGTCCCTGTCCTGCCTCCCCAGCAAAAATGCCAGGACGAAAGGTGGATGGAAGGAGACTTGTTGCCCCGGCCATGGCAGTCTCACCAGGCCAGTACTGTAGGTGTCACTACACCATCGTGACATTGGCTTGAATTGAGTTAATCACAATGGAAAATAACATAGGCCCATTTTTTAAAAATCGGGCACAGGTGGAAAAGATGCATTTAAGTAGGACAGATGAGTGGGGAGTTGAACAGCTATTATTCCCAGATCACCTTATAGACAAAAGAGTTGAAATGTGCCCGGGAAAAAAAAATGATACCCTTTGCCGTATTAATGATTTATCTTCCTAATTCTCCCCTTTCCTCTTCATTTCCTGGTTCCACCTCTGTTAAAACCATTTTACTGTCCAAACGAGTGTTTGTGTAATTTTTCATGTTGTTCTCTCTCTGCAGATAATTGGACTCGCTCTTGTCTGCGAGATTGGAAGTATTTTCTGAATTCTTACAGCTTATTAGTTGGAAAGGATCGACTTTCTCTTCTCATCTATCATTCATGGTTTGCTGCTGTGAGTGCACAAAGCCAGGAGCTTTCGAAAGTGGAAAATAATATTAGGGAAGTGGGCAGAAAAAAAGAACGCGGGCATTCTGGGGGAGCATTCCAACATCCGCCAGCCATTCACAGCACACTGGCAGAATCATTGTTCTGACGCGCAAGGAGCAGAAGACAAATTAGTAATTTTCCTTTGAAAACTCCCTGCTCTTCCTGGGGTGGGGAGCACACAGCAGCTTGGCATGGTTGCTTTGCTTAGCAATGGAAGGCCATTCCATTCGCAAAGAAAACAAACTGAAGAATGTGACCGGCTTGGCAAGTCTGCCTGGTGCGTGGCTGTGACCAAGAGGCTAGCTCCTTCACACCAGTTGGTTTCAAAGTAAAAACTGTGCGAGGAAAGACTGTGTATGCAGAATTATGAATTGTTATGTACATTGTTGTTGGGAGGTGCCGTCTAGTCCGTGTCCCATTCATAGCGACTCTACATACAACAGGCAAAACACTACCGTCAGTGCTTCTCTGCTATGCATAGGGTTTTCAATGGCTGATTGTTTTTTGGGAGTGGATTGCCGGGTCCTTCTCCCAAGCCTATAGCACCCGGTGCTCCCAGGCGGTCTCCCATCCAAGTACTAACCAGGCCCGACCCTGCTTAGTTTCTGAGATCTGACAGGATCAGACGCCACTGTGGCATGGCTGCACGTTAAAGAGTTAAGCCCAGGCTGGCCTCAAACTCATGATCCTCCTGCCTCCTCCTCTTCAGCAAGTGGATTAGCAGCATGTGCCACCACAGCCAGCCTTATGTACATAGAGTAGGTTAACTGCATATGAAGTATGGACAAATGAATTGTTTCTCCTTTGAGAAGGCCCCAATGTACGATGCCCAGATCCTCTGTAAGCTGCTGCCCTCTTGAATGTCAGGGATGGAGGCCCCTCCTCTCCCAAGCTGCAGAGTCTCTTTATCCTGACACAGTAGGTCAGTGAACAACTTGACCTCATTCTGGACCTGTCTCCCTATGTTCTCATCTTTTCTTTTCTTTTCATTTTTTTCTTTTGTGTGGTATTGAGTGTTGAACCCAGGGCCTCACACTTGCGTGCTCTGCAAGTGCTGGACCACTGGGCTGTACCCCCAGCCCATTTTTTCACTTTTTGAGACAGGGTCTCGCTAAGTTACACAGACTACCTCTGGTCTCAAACTTGCAATCCTCCTTCCTCTCCTTTCCCGAGCCGCTGGGATCACAGGCGTGCGTAACCGCGCCCAGCTACACTCTCACCTTTTATGGGTCTGAAACAGACCCTCGTTTGGGACTTTTTGTTCATTTTTGTATTTGGTGCCATAATTCCAAACAGAACCCCTGATTTCTTAACCTGATCTTTGCTCAGATGAATACCTAACTCTAAAAGCCCTGCAGCTGAGACCGTCACGCCTCACTCTGCAGGTGTAGGTGGCAGTACCTTGGTGCTGGCTCTCTTAAGTCCCAAATACAACCCCATCAGTGGAGAGGTAAAAGCACCAGAGGTGTCCCCCTGACAGTCTCCAGCTGTGTCTCAGTGCTCTTCCATCCATCTCTCTCTCTCTCTGTTTCCTGACCGCCCTGGGACGTGCCAACAATGCTGTGTTTTCTCTTATCATTGTATCTTTGGGGCCTGATGCTTCACACTGACTCAAGCTATAACTTCTTTCCATCGTGACCAACCCTGAAATACATGATTTGATTCCCTTCTTTTGGGGAAACCACCTTCTCAGTTCTCTTCCTGCAATGAGAGAAGCTTTTGTATCCAGGAGCATGAGAGAGAAATCCGTGGGCTGTGGCATTTGAGGGAGGCTGGCTGAAGAATTTTGGAGTAATGCTAAGCCCAGCTTAGCTTCTTGTATTCTTTTGAGCTTTGGCTTCCTGTTGTTAAATCTACTAAAACTGGTTTTGTTTTGTTTTGTTTTCTTGGTATTTCAGTTTGCTCTAAGACAACTGACTTTATTTTGAAATGAGTATGATTTAATGGACACCGACTCAACAGCACCTAACAACAGCAACAGGATTTAATGGAGCACTATTTCTAATGTCGCAGGACCTGAGCCTCATCTGACATATTTGCTTCATGATCCTGATGGCCACCGAATTCCTGAGACTCCGTTTCTTCACTTGAAAAATAGGATGGGTGTCTCTGTGGTATGATGACCCATCTGCAGCGCTTTTCACAATAGCAAAGATATGGAATCAACCAAAGTGCCCTTCAACAGAAGAATGGATAAAAAAACTATGGTATATATACACAATGGAATACTATTCAG